>OFHU01002664.1:0-19877 GCA_900245905.1 Lacerta viridis | reverse complement strand
AAAGATAATAGCTGTATATTCCCTCTGCTGGTTCCAGTCCTGCCTGGAAGAAAGGCTCCATCTAAGGTGTTATGAGGATCTCACTCCCACAGGAGGCAGTGAGATCCACGAACTTGGCTGACCTTAAAAAACAACACTCCCAAGGAGGAGAGGCCTGATTGCTTTAATTTATTTGGAGTCAAAGGATGGAGAGCAATGGATTTACATGACAAGGCCCATTTTGGGGAGGGGGTGTGGAGGAGAGCCCTGCTGCAAACAGCTAATGCCTCCCCTTGCCTCCCAGCCCCCAAAGCTCCTCTGATTCATCCAGTGTGTGAATACAGATACCTCCCCCTCGACAAAGCTGTCAATCCTCCTAGACAGAAGGCCTTGCTGGGGTTCCAACCAGCCGTTGTTGCATTTCTCCGTGGCTCCCTTGGGACTGAAGGCCATGGGAATGATTTGCTGGAGCCAAGCAGGGTGAGGCGCACATGGACAGATTGGGCCCCACCTGCCTGCAACGGAATCCCAGCACAAACCACCAAGGCAACTCCTGTCTTGCAGCAAGTCAACGGCACTTCATGTCTGCTGGCACTGTTTCAAAATTATGTACACATGTCAACATACAATATTTGTTGGGCACATGTTCACCTCCTATTATTGTATTTATAACCCTCCTTTTCTCCAAGGGATTGGAAGACAGCACACCTAGTTCTTCCTGCCCCCTTTTATGCTCACAACAACCCTATGAGGTAGGTTGTTCTTCAGTATCTGAAGAAGTGTGCATGCACACGAAAGCTCATACCAAGAACAAACTTAGTTGGTCTCTAAGGTGCTACTGAAGGAATTTTTTTTTTTATTTTGTTTTGACTATGGCAGACCAACACGGCTACCTACCTGTAACTGAACCTATGAGGTAGGGTAAGCCAGGAGGTGGCTCAGTGGTAGGACCTCTGCTTTGCATGCTGAAGGCTCCAGGTTCCAACTCATTCAGAGCCATGAGGACTAGGATCTTATTTATTTTTAGAGAAAGGACTGTAGCTCGTTGGCAGAGCATTTGCCTTACGTGCAAAAGGTACTGGGTTCAGTCTCCAGTAGTATCTCCAGGTAAGAGTGGGGAAAGACTCCTTGCCTGGAGAATCACTGCTGCCAGCCAGTGTGGACAATACTGAGCTGGGTGGACCAACAAGTCTGACTGTAGAAGGCAGCTTCCAACATTCCTAAAAACGTACCAGTGAGATACAGGAGAGGGAAGCTAATCTGACTTTTCAAGAGACTTTTGCTCCTCAATCTGTGGAAGGAAAGTTGGTGAGGAAATGCTAGGCTTTTTCCACAAGGGGACCAGGAAGCCTCTTTGCCTCCCATGCAACCTACAAATATTGTTCATAGCGGCAGCAGAAAGTTAAAGTGATGGGGCCCTAAAATGAAGATCCACTCCTGATCCTTGTGGATCCTCCTCAAAGCACAAAAGGAAATGGCTCCCCAATGCTGCTCTGGTGAAAAGGCAACTTAAGGCCCTGTATGCGAGAAGAAAGTGGCCCCATGATTCTGTCACCCAAAATGACGGAATGTGGGGGTGTCTGATAGCAGCAGGGAGGCTGGCCCCACAGCCCAGATGGGCTCTGAACAACAGACGCCCTGGATCCACTCTCACATCCACCAGAAACAGCTGGGAACTTTACAGCTGGGACAGAGCAGTTGCCTAAATCCATTGCCAGTGGTCTCCTTCCTCTCAAGAGACAAAAAAGAAAAGAAAAAGAAATGCATCCATGGATATGCTAAAAGCAGGCCCCACTCCAGGTCAGTGCCCAGATGCTCCCAAATCAAACAGGAGTTGCCACAAGAATGCCTCACCAGAGTGGGACCCACATGAAGAAGGTGAAGGACACAGAAGAGCCTAGTAGAGCCCTTTATGAATTTGTACCCTCAAGTTGCTAGTCCTCAGTTATCTAGAGGAAAGTTTGAAGATGCATTTTGGTGCTTCCACAGAGGAACTAGCCAGCAATAGGAAACAGCTAGGTTAAAGCTACAGAATCAAATTTAAGCTAAACATTAAGCACATAAGACATTAAAGGTAAAAAATGTAAAGGTAAATGACCCCTGGATGGCTAAGTCCAGTCAAAGGCGACTATGGGGTGTGGCGCTCATCTTGCTTCAGGCCACAGCTTTCCGGGTCATGTGGCCAGCATGACTAAACCACTTCTGGTGCAATAGGAGACTGTGATGGAAGCAGCCAGAGTGCACGGAAACGCCGTTTACCTTCCTGTCGCAGCGGTACCTATTTATCTACTTGCACTGGCATGGTTTCGAACTGCTAGGCTGGCAGAAGCTGGGACAGAGCAAGAGGAGCTCACCCTGTCATGGGGATTCAAACTGCCGACCTTCCAATCAGCAAGCCCAAGAGGTTCAGTGGTTTAGACCACAGTGCCACCCGCGTCCCTGTAAGACATTAAGAACACTACTGGCCCATCTATTTCAGCATCCTCTTCTCACAGTGGTCAACCAGATGTCCAGATGTCAAGCAGGATCTGAGCACAACAGCAGCCCTCGCCAATGCAGACACGTGTGTGTGTGTGTGTGTGTGTGTGTGTGTGTGTGTGTGTAATGGAAAATCAATGTAAACTGCTCAGCTGCCATGCTGCATCCTCAGTGAGATGCGCCCAAGAGACTGCCTTCTTGCAACTGTCTCTGGTTTGGAGCACAGCTATAGGATCCTTCCTGCCAATGGCTATCTGGTATGTTTTAAGGCAGCACACCAGAATCATAGAGCCTGTATTACCCAGCAACATCCCTTGTCCCTTCCTTGAATCATCCTTAAGCATACTGTACTTAAGAAAGTCTTTCACACAGCACTTAATTTCAACTGTGGCACTGACTCTCACAGGAAGCAGTGATTTTTAACAGACCTTGCAGCTAGGGTGAACTGGACTGAAAAGATCACTTACAGTTTCTGTAGTTCAAATGCTTTATTTATGCAGGAACTATTTGCAGGATGAGTGGAGATGAAAGAGAGAGAAAACAGACATATTGTCTGGAGAGAACAAAAAAAAAGGCTCAGCTTTTAGGGGTGGAGTTAACTTACACAGAGTCTTGCAAACAAATACAGTGGTACCTTGGGTTAAGAACTTAATTCGTTCTGGAGGTCCGTTCTTAACCTGAAACTGTTCTTAACCTGAAGCACCACTTTAGCTAATGGGGCCTCCCGCTGCCGCCACCCAAATTTCTGTTCTCATCCTGAAGCAAAGTTCTTAACCCAAGGTACTATTTCTGGGTTAGCAGAGTCTGTAACCTGAAGCGTCTATAACCCGAGGTACCACTGTACTGACTATATTTCAGACACTACCTCAGGTGGTGGAAGTGGAAGAGGCAGCACTCCGCCTACCCGCTTTCGCCACTGAGAGGGAAGCATTCCACTTTCCTCCAACATTGATAGCCACCAACTTGGGTGGCTTTAAAATAGAATTGGACAAATTCACAGAGAAGAAGACTATCGGTGACTATTAACCACAATGGCTAGGCTCTGCCTCCATGGTTGATGGCTACAATGCTTCTGAAAGCACTGGAAGCCACCCAGAGTGGCTGGGGAAACCCAGAGGTATGATAATAATAATAATAATACCACCAGTTGCTGGAATCCACAGGAGGGGAGAGTGCTCTTGTACTGGGCCCTGCTTGCAGATTTCCCTATGGGTCATCTGGGTGGCCACTGTGAGTAGAATGCTGGGATAGATGGGTCCCCTTTGGCCTGATCCAGCTTCAGGGCTCTTCTTACACTTATGCTCCAGCTTTCATGTGACTTAAAAGCCACTTCTAGAAATATACTGGAATACAGCGCAAGTTTAGCACTCATTTCCAGGTTATTTGCAAATGAATATAATGCTGAAATTAAAACAGAATGAACTGCTGTGTGAAGGCCACCTCCATTTCTCTTTTTGCAATCTGAATTTCAGTCCTCTACATGTCTGCAGCAAATAATAATTTGCTATTATTGTTGTTTTTATTATTTTAAATCTTCAAGAGAATTCATTACCTTTTTAGTCCAAATTTCTCCTAACGAACACATTTTTGTATGCCATTTTTTTATAAACATACATATTTTTGGAAACTATTTCTCCATATTTAGTGTATTCCTGTATATCGTTTTTATTATTCATTTTTCACAGTTTCCCCTAATAAATGCATTTTTGTACACAGCACTGAGCTGGCGAACTGCATTGCAAAATTTGGAGAATTAGTTTTGGGCAGTGCAGATTAACTAGGTTTGCCTTTAAACATCAACTGAATTGAATTTCTCCCCATCAACATTGTTATACCTACAAGATCACTTACCCCCTATATGCCAATCATATACACTTCCATTGGTGGAACTGGCACTGCTACGGGTGACATACAATATTTTCAATATTCTGTTGGGAGCCGCCCAAGAGATGGGCCAGATATAAATTATTATTATTATTTTAGTGTGGTAGTGTTCACACTTTGGAACTCCCTGCCTATTGACAACAGGCAGGCACCTTTGTGTCCTGCTAAAACCTTTTACCTATCGTGTTTCAAAAGCTGATGCGCATTTTAACATTTAATGTTATTTTAACTTTTTGGAAGTTTTGATAATTTTCTTATTGATCATTTTATTGTTTTATCCTTTTTTGTAAAACACTTTGAGGCTTGTGTTTCTTTTTACAATCCAGCAGTGTTTACTTATTATGAACTAAATTATTATTATTAGTGGTAGTAGCAGCAGCAGCAGCTTTACCCCAGACTTATTCTTGTTCCACTCCCCCAAACACACACACCTGAAGGAGGAGGAGGAGGAGGAGGAGGTGTTGAGTGTGATTTGGATCTTCCCCCAAACTCAAACTCCACAGGGTGTGTTCCCCCCCCCCCACACACACCACATTTTCCTCTTCTTTTTACCAGGACAACTGCAGCAGAAGGTTTTTCCACGCGAGCCCTACAGAAGGAGGAGGAGGCGTTTTTCCCCACAGTCCTTTGGGGGCCTTTGCTCCAAGAGACTGTCTGGGATTTCTCAGGAATGGAGCAGACGGAGGAAGTTCAGGCGGGGAGGCCTCCAGTGGGCCGTATCAGGAGCAGCCCTCAGAGGAAGCCCTTTTAAGGTGGGGGCGAAGCTCTCTGGAGAAGCGGGGAGGGAAGCGGGGCAGGAAAGGGAGGTGTGGGAGCCAGGAAGACTGCAAACGCCAGCCAGGCAGGGAGATGCAAAGAAACTCTGGCCCTCTGACATGTGGGGTGGGGTGGCTGAGCTCCAGCCCAGGGATCTGACCTGACATGCTGGGAGTAGATTAATGCAGGGAGTGGAGAAAGTGGACACAGAAAAGCTATGGCCTTCTGTCTCATAACACCGGGACTCTGTGGAAGGCCAATGAATATTGGAAGGTTCAGGAGAGATAAAGGACTTGTTCATATATAGCACATCGTTAAACTATGGATGGAACTCGCTCCCACAGGAAGCAGTGGTGGCTACCAACCTGGAAGGCTTTCTGATAGGATTGGGCAAATTCATGGAAGAGGATGTGGCTTTCTGTGGCTACTAGCCAAGATGGCTGTGCTGTGCCTCCACAATTAAGAGGTGGTAATGTTTCTGAATTCCAGTTGCTGGAAGCTGCTGGTTGGCCACTGTGAGAACAAGATGGTGGACTAGATGGCCCATTGGCCTGATCCAGCTTTGGCTCCCCATTGAGAGGTCTATATGAGAGCAGAACTGCAACACCCAGCAGCAGTCTACCAGATGACGGAGAAAGCAACTAGTGGCCCCTCCTTGTGGGCTTCCTTCTGAACAGGGCCCGACCATCCTACAGGATGCTGACCTACAGGATTCCGCCACCCTAGGCAGCTGCTTCATGTCTGTGGGGCATTGGGTGGCCACTGTGAGAAGAGGATGCTGAAACAGATGGGCCACACTGGTCTGATCCAGCAGCCAGGCTCTCTTTATGTTCATAATATAACACAACTAAGACGACTAAACAACAACAATACACATTTCTGCAGATAATGCATAATCACATAATGCATCTTCGTATGTTGCTATTTACCCATATATGCATATTTTATGCACACTTTGTATGCATTTTTGCACACATGACTTGGCTGAAGAATTGCACTGCAAAATTCCAAGAGTTTGGTCAATTTGCCTTTAAATGCAATCTGAATTGAATTCCCTACCACCCACCCCTTGTGCTTCCAACAGAGGACAGCCCTTTTTAAAAGCACCTTAAGTCAGTCTCCTGGGCCGCCCCCTTATAAATTTCATTCTGCTGCTCACACTTCCTCTTTCTCCAGGCTGGAGAGGCAGACCCCTCTGAGGAGGGAGGTGTTGTTTCAGCTGTTCCATTTGTATCTCAAAAGCCCTGCTGCATTCCCCCCCCTCCACTCCACCCCAAAGGTGCCTGGGAAAGGAAACAATTGTTCGGAGCAGATCTTGATGGCTCCAGCCAGCCCCCTCTTCCGGAAGAGACTGGGGCTTGTGACTGGCTGATGCATCTCTTTGAAATCAGGGAGAGGCCTTGAAAGGGTGGCATTTCCACAGATAGAAAGGAGAACCAGCCATGATTAAGTTCCAAAACAAAAATAGGGAAGAAGCAAGCCAATGTGGCGTGGTGGTTAGAGTCACAGACTAGCACCTGGGAGAGACCAGGGTTCAGATCCGCACGCAACCATGAAGCTCACTGGGTGTGACCTTAGGGGCCAGTGACTGCTTCTCAGCCTAACCCACCTCGCAGGTGTTGTAGGGTTAAATGGGGTGGGGGGGAGAACATGTACACCAGTTGAGTTTCATGGCTGAGTGGAAATTTGAAGCAGATTCTCCCAGGTCCTAGTCCAGCACTACACCACATGATAATAAATTAATAGAAAACTGCTGAGGAAATCTGAAGAACTGGATTTCAGTTTGGAAGAAGCGAGGGAACTGAAACTGACTGATCCTTCCATCTGTTTGCTCCTCTGGTCCCAAGGATTGATGGCCGCTCCCGCCTGTTCCTTGATAGCCCTCTGACCTCTTGTCGTTGGCCTCTTACACCTCCTCATTCCTGCCTTATTTATTTGCTCAAGTTGCCCCTGTGTGCTGCTCCCATCTCAAAGCCTCTACAATCACCCCCACAGAACTGTTTACACAGCAGAGGGTAAACAGAGATTTAGAGGGAAGCGTTTGAACAGCCTCCCACATTAATCGGAGAGAGATGAGCCCCAGCCTTGCTCCCTGGCCTGTCCCAGATGTCTCCATCCTCCCTGCCTATTATGGGCATCCTGGAGAAATCTGGGACCCTCCGTGCCCCCCTCCCCGTATTCCTCAGCCACAGCTGGGTTTCTGGTGTGCAAAGGCAGGAATGTTTTCTGCCATCTGGAGGACAAAGGAAATGTCCTGCCCTCCTTTCACATCCCCTAGTGGGGGGGGGGGTTTCTTGGGGTTGGAAGCCAAGCCACAGTTGTGTAGGGGCAGATTCAGAAGTGCACGTCCCTTCATGATAGTAACAGTCCCACCCCCTCACAGATACACACCCTTCTAAGACAGATAGATGATAGATAGATAGATAGACCGGAGTTAAGTACCATTGGTACATCATTTTCATATAGTTCTCTTTTAAGTAAGAAACAGGCAGTACATTTCAAATCTGTCCTCCAAAGCCTTTCCCAGTCACTCATTTGTATATTATGTCCCACATCCTTTGCCCATTATACACTTAACCTCTTAGAATCATAGAATTGGAAGAGACCACAAGGGCCATCCAGTCCAACCCCCTGCCAAGCAGGAAACACCATCAAAGCATTCCTGACAGATGGCTGTCAAGCCTCCGCTTAAAGACCTCCAAAGAAGGAGACTCCACCACACTCCTTGGCAGCAAATTCCACTGTCGAACAGCTCTTACTGTCAGGAAGTTCTTCCTAATGTTTAGGTGGAATCTTCTTTCTTGTAGTTTGAATCCATTGCCCCATGTCCGCTTCTCTGGAGCAGCAGAAAACAACCTTTCTCCCTCCTCTATATGACATCCTTTTATATATTTGAACATGGCTATCATATCACCCCTTAACCTTCTCTTCTCCAGGCTAAACATACCCAGCTCCCTAAGCCGTTCCTCATAAGACATAGTTTCCAGGCCTTTGACCATTTTGGTTGCCCTCCTGTGGACACGTTCCAGCTAGTCAGTATCCTTCTTGAACTGTGGTGCTATTCCTCTTCCTCTTTGTTTTCCCATTCCAACAGCAAAGTACACATTTTTGACTAATTTTATATTCTACAATCTCTCTTTGAAATCTTGATATTGTGTAGCTAAATCCTTTCTTTTTATCATTTTTAATTTATTCATTTATTTGATAAAACTGTAACCAATTCTGTTACCTTCTCTCTAATTTCCTCAATTCTTTTAACTTTAATTGGTTGTCCACTTCTGTTAACAGCTCTCTATTGGCAATTTTGTCCTCATATTTACCTTTTTTAAAAGATATTGCTTCTACTTTTAAAGATATCCACCATGGTGTTTTTTGTTCTATTAAATCTTTATATCTCTCCCATACCTTAAAAATTGCATTTCTTATTATATGGTTATGAAATCCTTTGTGGACTATCTTAATCATAATTGCTTCAATGGGAGATAGCCATAAATGTGTTTTTCTTTCTAGCAAATTTTTATATTTCTCCCAGACTGTATGCAGATTCTTCCTAAGGAGGTGGTTCATAAAACTTGTAGATTTTAGCCTTCCCATATGCCAGCCGAATTTTATGTCATGAGCCTCTAAATCTAAGATGTCTGCAATTGTTCAATACAATCCATTCTTTTAACCAACACAAGCAAGCTGCCTCATAATACACATGCAAATCTGGCAGAGGAAAGTCCCCTCTTTCTTTAGTATCTATCATAATTTTATGTTTATTTCTTGACTTTCCCCCCTGCCAGATAAATTTAGAGATATCTTTTTTCCATTCTTTGAAGCAGCTTTAATTGTTTACAATTGGGATTGATTGGAATAAAAACAGCATCCTAGGCAATATATTTATTTTAATGGCTGAAATTCTGCCTTACAGGAAGAGTTTCATTCTCCCCATATCTCCAACTCTTTCTTAACTTGCTTCCACAATTTAATATAATCATTTTCAAATGGTCAGCCAAATTCCCATACCTATCTTTTGGCCTATTTTTAAACCAGACGTCCTTTTTTTAAAAAAATAATAATAATAAATGACTGCTCATCCCCATGGTCCCATTCTTCCTACTGAGAAGGCTGGTCTGCTTTGCTCTTTCTACCCCAGGAAAGACAAAAGGGGGTTACAGCAGCTGTTGTGACAGGCAATGGGTGGGTAAAAATAAACCCGTTGTAGCTTCAAATGGACATTTATGAGAAGAAGAAAAAAGCAAAGCATGTAAACAGTGATAATTTGAGATTACAAGCAGTCCAGAGCAAACTTGTTGTCTCATTAATTACCTCCTTCCATAACAAAGGAAGCCCAATGGTGATATTGATGATGTCACCTTTGTTATTGTTCCAAGGAGGAGTTTGATTCTTCAGCGGAGGATTTCGCGCGTGTGTGTGTGTTGTTTGTTTCTTTAAGCCTCCAGCCATCCTCAAATCAAAACATTGCACCATGTTAAAAGCTTGTTGGATTGTCTCTGATGGTTTCATTTGAATGCAAAATGTGGAATGTGACTAAATCCCAGGCTTCAGCATACAGAGAGTCTTGAGCCAAAATTTATTTGAACGCCAAGGCTGCTTTGCTAGCGTAGTTTGAAGGTGTCCAGCATGACCCCAAAGTTGCAAAAAAAGAAAGAAAGAAAGAAAGAAAGAAAGAAAGAAAGAAAGAAAGAAAGTACAGGATACCATGGTTAAACATCCAAAACAAACAAAATAAAACTAGCCGAGCCCAGCTTTGACAAATTCAGTTCAGTATTGTAACAGAGGCATAGACAGGATGGTTGATGATGGCAACATTTTTAGAGCTATAGAGAAAGCAGAACTTCAATCTGTCATTGAGTCAAAAGTCGCTCAAGGCCAGCAGTTTATGGCATCAGGCCAAATCTTCCTGGCCCCTGGAGCTGCCTGACTCTGCTGATCTGACAATTGTAGTACCTCCCCCTGGCCACCTGCAGTGATGGCACTGTGGAACAGATCCTCCCTCTGGCTGCAAATAGCCAGACTGGAGCAGAGTGCTTTTTTATTTAACAACATTTATATGGCATTTGATACTTAAACAACAACAACAACAACAACAACAACAACAACAACCCACCTCTAAGCAGTGTACAAAATTATTTTTATTTATTTATTAAATTTGTATATCACCCTATACCTGTAGATCTCAGGGCAGTTCAGAACATAAAATCACAATATAAAAAACAGAAAATACATTATAAAAGCAAAAACAAGGACAACTCAATTATCCCTGCTTTCACAACACATTTTAAAATGTTTTAGACTGGTGACTGGGAGCAGCTGCCGAGACCACATAACACTGGTCTTGAAAGACCTACATTGGCTCCCAGTATGTTTCTGAGCACAATTCAAAGTGTTGGTGCTGACCTTTAAAGCCCTAAACGGCCTTGGTCCAGTATACCTGAAGGAGCGTCTCCACCCCCATCGTTCTGCCTGGACACTGAGGTCCAGTGCCAAGGGCCTTCTGGCAGTTCCCTCACTACGAGAAGCCAAGTTACAGGGAACCAGGCAGAGGGCCTTCTTGGTAGTGGCACCCGCCCTGTGGAACGCCCTCCCACCAGATGTCAAAGAGAAAAACAACTACCAGACT
This sequence comes from Lacerta viridis, assembly GCA_900245905.1. Taxonomy (NCBI): domain Eukaryota; kingdom Metazoa; phylum Chordata; class Lepidosauria; order Squamata; family Lacertidae; genus Lacerta; species Lacerta viridis. The sequence continues at coordinate 9,154 of OFHU01002664.1, read as the reverse complement.
TTTAGAAGACATCTGAAGGCAGCCCTGTTTAGGGAGGCTTTTAATGTTTAATAGATTATTGCATTTTAATGTTCTGTTGGAAGCCGCCCAGAGTGGCTGGGGAAACCCAGCCAGATGGGCGGGGTATAAATAATTATTATTATTATTATTATTATTATTATTATTATTATTATTAGGACATCGGATGTCAATCAGACAAAGGCCTGGTTAAAGAGGAACATTTTTCGCCTAAAGGTGTACAATGAAGATGCCAGTTGAACCTCGCTAGGGAAAGCATTCCACAAATGGGGAGCCACTGCAGAAAAGGCCCCGTTCTTGTGTTTCCACCCTCAAGAGTTCTTGTGGAGGAGGCACACAAAGAAGGCCCTCAGGAGATGTTCTCAGGGTCCAGGTAGGTCCGTATGGAGAAAGGTGGTCCTTGAGGTATTGCAGTCCTGAGCCCTTTAAGGCTATAAAATAAAGCATTAACATTTTGGAGGGAAACCTATTAAAAAGAGATGTTTGAATTAAAATCAACTGTAGCTAACAAGAGATAAAAACATATGTAAGTTCTACGTGTGTCTGGATACGCTTGCCTAAACAGAAATGTTTTAAGCAAGCACTAAAAAGAGTGCAGCGAAGGTGGCCACCTGATGTTAACAGGGAGTTCCAACGTGTATGGATAGCTCAATTGGTTAGAGTGTGGTGCTGATAACCCCAAGGTTGCAGGTTTGATCCCCTTAAGGGACAGCTGCATATTTCTGTATTGCAGGGGGGTTGGACTAGATGACCCTATGTAGCTGCTGCCATGCTAAAAGATTGATTCCTTACAAGTGTGGAATGAGTACGGTGTGGCACCTGTAATGCTGCCCTATGTGAATATGGACCTCAGGCTAAAGAAAGCTTAGCTACCCCTGATATAAAGCCACCAACAAAAGCTGGGTAGCAGAATTTGCAAAACACCATTAGCTGAAGGTGCATCATGTGTGGATTATATTATTTTCTGGAGTGTGCTTGCAAGAGATCCCTCTTGTTATTTGTTTGAAGCAAATAACTTTAGATTTAGCTTGCAAGTTTTGGACTCTCACACAAATCTCTGGTGCCTCCCCTCCCAATTTTGAACCCAAGGAGGAGACCAACTGCTCTGCCAATCCCCATATCCGTCCCCTATGACAATATCCAGACTTCCTCCTCCTCTGGGCTATCAGCCTTATGCCATGGCACCTCCTTCCTGTGAAACATAGCAGGAGGAACAGAAAGGACACCTAGCACGGGGGCCTCCAAAGGGCCCTGATATGCTGCCTCCGTCAGAGGGAGGCTCAGGCCTAGGGACAGCTCCAGTGTGATGAGAAGGGGGAGAAAGGAAGAAAATATCACTCTGAAATAATAAGGTTTGGGTTGTAGTCTAATTTAGGCCCCTTAATTTCAATGGATCTACTCTTGAATGCAGCTTAGTTGGATGCAACCGCTTGATATTATTGTTACATTTTACATGCAGAAGGTCCAGATTCAGTTTCCAGCATCTCCAGGTAGATGTTCCCCACCTGGAACCTTGGAGAGTGACAGGATAATACTGTATTAGAGGAACCAGTAGTCTGACTCTGTAGAAGCCAGCTTCCTATGCTCCTATTCAATGCCACCCTTGCTTCAGAACGATGACTAGAACCTCACTTCATGCTTAAGGGAAGGGCCATAGCTCCTTAACAGAGTCCCAGATATGCATGCAGAAGCCCCCAGGTTCAGTTGCCGGTGGCATCTCCAGGTAAGGCTGGGAACGTTTCCCAGTCTGAAAATCCTGGAGGAGCTGCTGCTGCCAGTCAGCATAGACAGTACTGAGCTGGATGGATCAGTGATCTGACCATTGGTTCATCTTGCTCAGGACTGTCGACTCTGACTGGCAGCAATGGCTCCCCTGGGTTCCAGGCAGGGGACATTTCCCCCAACCTACCTAGCGATGCCACTAGGGATTGAACCTGGGACCTTCTACAGGTGCTCCGCCTCTGAGCTACAGCCCTCGGTGGGGTTGTCTGTGAGTCTTGTGAAAGCCACAAGGAACCAACCAGCAGGCTGGATAAGGCCTCTGGGGCCACAGAAAGGCCACCCTTGTTCCAGCAATACAAGCTCAAGGGTTGCCCCATGGGTAAAAACACCACAGGTAGTAAATCCCTGAGATGATGAGGAACGTTCTTGTTCTGGTGGAGCAACTCTGTGTTGACTGTAGGAGAGCCCAGCTGGCTTGTAGCCCCAGGTGTAGAAGTCCTTGACACCCCGCTCCAGTGATTTATTTATCTTTCCACCCTCAAATGAAAGCTGCCTTGGAGTTCTGGAAACACCCATCTCATTAGAGGACTGGTGCTCGGGGCCACCATTACCAGAATCCAGGCAGCCAAGTGGCTCACAACCTCAGAAGGCTTCCTCTCCGACTCAAAGCCACCGCCTTTCCCCTAGCCCGTAGGCCATACCTACACATGTTGAGACTGTCCGCTCGACTTGGCAGGTGTTCCTGCATCCACCTGTTTACTGCTTTCTCCCTCCAAGAACACAGTGCCTCGAGCCACGGACTTGGAAGCGCTCCGGTGGGAACGTTCCTCTGTCTCCGGTTCCACGTCGCTCCCGGGATGAGTCTGGGCAGATCCCGCCCAGCCGAGAGAATATTTGCCCCCAAGAGGCCTTGTGGGGCTTCAAATCATGGTGGCTCAGGCAAGGGCAGGGATGAAGGAAGTGCCAGCTCAGGCTGCCACCTGCCCATCGCCCCTCCCCCTGGCACCCGTCCAGGCTTCACACAGGCCCTTTCGAGGCAAGGGCGAGAGAGAAAAGGGTCTCCCTGGGCAATAACATCCTGGAAGGGTGGGGAGAGAGGCAGGGTGCTGCAGCAGAGCCTGGGAAAGCCAGCTCCCAACCCAGCACCCTTGTGGGTGGCCTGCCGTGCACCCTCCCACTGTCAAAATGCAGATGTGAGAGGCCTAGCACCCTGGGTTGTTGGTAAGGATCGGAACGCAGCTGTGGAGAAGCAGCCACATCACACTGAGTCAGAGCAAGGAGCCACTCAGGCCAGTGGGAGCACAGGAAGCTGCCTTGTACAGAATCAGACCCTTGGTTCATCTTGCTCAGTATGGCACGCACTGACTGGCAGCGGTGGCTCTGTAGTGTTTCAGTCATGTTTCAGTCAGATGTTTCAGTCATGTTTCAGTTGCAGATCATAGGTCCATTTAGCTCAGTATTGCGTACACTGACTGGCAGCAGCTCTCTGCTGAGCTAAAACCAAACACGGAGCCAGACTGTTGGTCCACCTAGTTCAGTGTTGCCCACACTGACTGGCAGTGTCTGTCCAGGGTTTCGGGCAGGGGACATTTCCAGCCCTACCCAGATATGCTGTTGGGGATTGAACCTAAGATCTCCTGCATGCAAGGTTGAATGCCACCTCGTTGTTTTGATTGTGCAGTGTGTGTATTTTTAATAAAGGGTGGGCGTTGTTGTTTTAACAATGGTGGTGAGCTGCCTCTCGGATGGGGGCGGGATGGAAACATTTTAAACAAGCAAATAAATAAATAAGTCAGCAACGCACAGCAGAAACAAGCCCCATTCATCCCTCGGCTGTGCCTTGGCAGACAGAGCTGGCGGGACAATGGCAGGCATTGTCTGGGCCACATCGGTCTGCCATTGAGTTCCTCCATCGCCTTGCAGGAAGAAGGCACTTCAGCCAGCCCATTTTCGCTAAACTCATTAAATGCAACTCCAGGCAGTTATATTCTGGGAGGCTGGGAGAAAATTACACACACACATCATGACTTCCCCCTGCAACTGAAGAGGACCTGGACCAGGGAGCAGAGAAAGGATAAAGGAGTCAAGTTATGATATCTGCAACAGCTGCTTGGATCAGAATCAGATCACTGGCAGAATCTGTGTCTGTGTAAATTTCCCCATCCTTTAAGAAGGGATTCACAAGTGGGAAGAGGTGCTGGATAGGATGGGGGACACCAGGCATGACAGCAGCACACATTAAAGGGATCTAGGGGTGTTAGTAGACCACAAGCTTGTCCTGAGTCAACAATGTGATGCAGGAGCAAAAAAAAGTTAATGTAATACTAGGCTGCAACCAACAGCGGTATAGTCTTCGGATCAAGGGAAGCAATAGAGCTGCTTTATTCTGCCTTGGCCACATCCCACCTGGATTCGTGTGTCCAGTTCTGGGCACCCCAGTTTCAGAAGCACATTGGACAAGCTAGAATGAGTCCCAAGGAGGGCAACTGAGATGATGAAGGGTCTGGAAACAAAGCCTTGTGAGGAATGGTTGAGGGAGTTGGGTATGTTTAGCCTGCAAAAGAGGAGACTGAGAGGAGATGTGAGCTTGTTTTCTCCTGCTCCAGAGGGTAGGATTCAAGTTACAAGAAAGGAGTTCCACCTGACATCAGGAAGAACTTTCTGACAGCAAGAGCTGTTCAACAGTGGAACGGACTCCCTTGGACTCTCCTTCACTGGAGGTTTTTAAGCAGAGGTTGGGTGGCCATCTGCCATGGGTTTTCAAGTGGGCAGCCCCTTCCTACCTGTTTACTCAGAAGTCCAGAAACTGCAGCAGGTCATGCCCTTGAAGGGTTGCCGGCATCATGTCTCTCTGTCCAGCAATATCTTTTCTCTTGGGCTCTGGAAAGGCCTGTTTTGGAGCAAGAAGTCCGTTCAGCAACATGGCCTCAGGGCCCACTTTCGGGGCACCTCCCTGAAGTTGACATTTGTAGAACACACCAAGGTGCCTAAAAACATCATTAGCCAGCAGGGCAGTCTCTTCTCTTGTGACAGGAGCCTTGTAAAAGGAAAGGGTGTGGTTGTTGTGGAAGAAGGAGGATCACTCCTTTCCATTTCTCCTCCTTCCTTTTGTGATGTCACCTTTGTTTCCATAGAGCTCTGCTGCCCCAAGGAGGGTGTCAGCTTCTGAGCTACCGAAATCTCTTTGCCTATGCTGTGCCTGCCACAGGTGGAGACCGTAAAGATTCTGAATCCCAGTTACTGCAAAATGCAGGAGGAGAGGGTGTTGCTCTTGTGACCGGGTCCTGCTTGTGGGCTTCCCATCATCTGGTCACCCACCATGAGAAGAGGAGGTTGGACTAAATGGGCCATTGGCCTGATCCAGCAAGGCCTCAGATGATGATCACAGGGTCCGCATGGGTCTTTATAGGTCAAAACCTGCACTTTGAATTGGGCTCGTAAACTCACTGGCAGCCAGTGCAGTCAGGCCAGGATTGATGTTATATACTTAAACTGTCTTGCCCCAGTGAGCAACCTAGTTGCTGAATTCTGTACCAGCTGAAGTTTCTGAACTGTCTTCAGATGCAGCCCCACATATGTGCTGCAGTAATCTAACCTAGAGGTTACCAGAGGATAGACAACAGAAGTTAGGCTATCCCTTAACAGATAGAGTCACAGCTGGGCATAGCAATAGCCAGCATGGAGATGTTGCCCGTGGTCTGCAGTGCACCTGTCCTAGGCAGAGGAACCATGCGAGGGCAAAAAAGTTGGCAAGCCCCCCCATCCATTGTTAGTTTCATTTATTAGTCTTGGCCGTCGTCCATAACAAAAAGTCAACATTGTAAAATATGTGGCGATACAAAAACAAAGCAAACCACACATTTCATGTTTCCAGTGACAGCTCAACAACTCCCGGAGTTGTCAGATTTGCAACTGACACAATGTCTGGCATTAAAAACTTTGGTGGGACAAAGCAAGATGTTGGCAAAAAAGAAGAAGTTCCTGATGCAAAATATGAAGCTGCATTTTGGAAGATTCAGGGCAGATAAAAGAAAGGACTTCTTCACACAGCACAGATTAACCTATGGAACTCCCACCCACAGGAGGGAGAGATGGTCAACACAACTTGGATGTCTTTAAAAAAGGATTAGACACATTCATAGAGGAGGATGTGGCTCTTGATGGCTATGCTCTGCCTCCCCAGCTGGAGGCAGCAATGCTTCTGAACACCAGTTGCTGGAAGCCACAGGAGGGAGAGCTGCTGTTGTGCTCAGGTCCTGCTTGTGGGTTTCCCCATATGGGCATCCTGTTGGCCACTCTGAGAACAAGATGCTGGACAAGTTAAGCCTTTGGCCTTATCCAGCAAGGCTCTTCTTAGGTTCTCTCCATGAACAGAATGAAAGGAGGCCTTAGTTGGATCAGACAAAACACCTGCATGGCCCCCGCACAAAACTTCCAATAGCAGAAGGGAGTGGGATATACCGTATTTTTCTGCCTATAAGACACCCCCATGTATAAGACGCCCCGTAATTTTGGACATTATTTTTTAGGAATAAAACCTAGTCTTATACATGGAAAAATATGGTACATTCTATTTACTTGTTCCAGAGACACTTTGGATAAGTTCTTGTTTATTTTATTTTATTTATATCATACTTTTTCCTTCAGGGAGCTCAAGGTGACATACATATTTCTCCTTCCCCCCCTGCATTTTATCCTCACAACTACCCAGTGTGATAGGTTAGGCTGAGAGTGAGCTCACCCAGTCAGCTCCATGGCTGACTGGGGGGAGGGATATGAACCCTGCTCTGCCAGCTCCCATACCTACACCACACTGGCTCCCATGGTGATGTTCGGCCAGGGTTCCTGGGGCCAGGGCCTCTGAGAAGAATATTATCGGGAGGAGTGGGTGTACAAAGTTTGTTTTGAGCCTCTTCTCTTCTCCAGTAGTCTTCCTGTTTCTATCCACTAGGCTTTTATGCCATGAGCTGCAGCCTGTAAAGTCAAAAAAGGGTACAGAAGACGAGAGAAGGTTGCGGCAGAGCTCTCTGTTAACTTTCTGAATTTAAGGCCTTACGCTCTTATGCACGCTCCATGATAAAAAATAGATAAACATAAATAAAATAAGGTCAGAGATAAGAAACCACATTTGATATGAGTATCTTTGTTTATGCTACAACGCAGATAAGGAAAAATAATTCACATTGAATCATCCTTTAATATTGCGATGCAGATCAAATCATCAAAAGGCATTGGTATTAGTAAAAAAAAAAGTAGAAACACTTATTATTTACTTTTTTTAAAAAAGAAGCTTTTTAGGCCTTTCTTGGGGGGAAATTCAAATCACAGCACAAAAATAAATTGTTCTTGGCAATGTTTGATTCAATACTTAGCCTGGCCAAATCCACAAGACGTCCTTGAGGCATTGTAGAAGACCTTAAATAATTCTTAATTAACCGAAGTTTGCTAAATGACCCCGCTCCAGAAGCTACTGTTGGAATTGTTAATAGTATTCTTAAGTTAGCACAGACATTTAGAAACGGATCACCAAGTCTGTACTCTGTTAACCAGTTCAACAGATCTAGAGGCTTTAACTGCGCATTTACAAAATTTGCTTTATTTGCTGAGGGTGAATGTTGCATTTATTTTCCATAATCCATTAAGGTCAGCAGGATATTGCTCTGAGAAAGATAAAGCTTTTCTCTCCACATCACTTTTAGGCATGGTGAGATATTTCCACAAGAAATCTTTTTTTTCCCCCTGCCAACTGCTTAACACCGCTGAAGCAGACAGCTATAACATTGTATACCAGAATGTAAAACATATACTTTCTGTATGAGCATTGTTCTGCTCAGCATTGTTCTTGTAGTTTTGCTTGTGAGCCATTGTATTTTCCAGCCATATTTGTTCCATTATTGTAGGCTTGAGCTCTGCAGTCATTGAGAAGGAATAGCATGTTCTTTCAATGTGTCAGTTACCAACTGAGCAATTTCTTCCCCTTTTTCATTGCCACAGTCTGCAAAGCTGAGAAATCGTTCTTGAATCTAATACTTCATTTATTTTAAAAGTACGTATATCAGAAGAAATGTTGTTTGTTCCATATGGGAAGAATCTGGTGTGGAATCTACTATTACTGCAAAGTACTTTGCAGATTGCCTCTCAAGCAAAATGTGTTTTTTTCACAAGATTTGAGCATTCTGTAATAAATAATTTTTGTGAGTCAAGAGGTCAGATAATGAACTTGAAACCATTCAATCCTTTTCTGTGGACTCCTCTACACTTAGCACATGTTCCTGAAGTCCCACCTGGAGAGCAGTTCAATGAGTACTAAAAAGTTACCATTGCTTGGATTACGAACTTGAAACCATTCAATCCTTTTCTGTGGACTCCTCTACACTTAGCACATGTTCCTGAAGTCCCACCTGGAGAGCAGTTCAATGAGTACTAAAAAGTTACCATTGCTTGGATTACCAATTCGATGGGATGAACCAGAAAATACTAGACCATGTTCTCCTAAGAACAGTACAACATTGATGATGTGCTTTAAAAGCTTGTAGCATTTTACAGCTTTAGCTTTTATTGACAATTCTAAGATGATGTCAACTCCTGTCCCAGATGTAATATACTTTTCTATTCCCTTTTGAGATGGAAACTAAGTTATGGCACATCCAATGTCAAGGCCTGCGTTATGATTAGCCCTCTCATCTTTCAAATTCACTTCCACATGCGTCTGTATGCCTGTTTACTTCTGTTTTCCATTTCCATTTTCTGCATCTTCCCCTTCATCAGAATACTTTACATGATTACCCAAATAAACTGCTCCTTGTTTGGGGATGAGGTTTCTTCTTGCTCCAATTCTATAGGCGAGTTCAATGAAAAGGTTTTTTGTTTTGTTTTGTTTTGTTTTGAAGCTGCACTTAATCCAGTTTGTTGGGTTAAGTCTTTGTTGACCCCTTTTTCATTTTTCCTATCTTTTCTCTTCTGGGCGCATGATTTGTGAGAATACATTTTGGAGAGTTGATTTATAAAAATATTTTTATATCTGAAGATAGGGGGGAAAGGGAATAAGACAAAAAGATATACAGGCAATCCTCATTTTGCATGGGGGGTTACGTTCTGTACCTCTTTGCATGTTGACGTGTTGTATGTAAGCAATATTATAAATATAAGTAAAAACTGCAGCACCTAGCTGTGCTTCCTTGATCGAAACAACAATGCAGCAGGAGCACCCCTGGAATTTTTGCAGCTTGTTGCAAGTTGGCCAAAATAATTTGAGTTGTGTTCAATTGTAAAGAGACATTGCAATTACTTGTTCAATCTATCTGAGCAACACTATTTCTCAGGTTAACCAATAATTCCAAATTAACGACACCTTTTTCCAGAAAAAGCCCAAATAAAAATTCACAGAGATGAATAATGACCCCGCCTTTACTGC
>OFHU01002490.1:0-34664 GCA_900245905.1 Lacerta viridis | reverse complement strand
GGTCACTTGCCATCCAGTGACTGACACATAAGCTGCCCCACCCCTCTATCAAACCTGGTCCATGGAGGGTGCGGGGAGATAAGGCTCTGATCCAAGGGATGAATCCAGCTTCACGTCCTTGAGGTATATGATGCTCTCAGACAACTTTGGAAGTCCCTCCCTGGAGAAGCTAGACTGGCTTCCTCCTTGTCCTTCTCCCAACAGGTAAAGACTTTCTTATTCCAAGAGGCTTTTGGGAACTGACTGCATTTGATGAAAGGGGCAGTGCTGTGTTTTTATTGCAATTTTTATGATTGCAATTCTCTTTTAGTGTACCTATCTGATTTTAACTGATCTTTTATATTTTCCTATCTATAGCTTTTTAATTCTTTCATTTTTGTTCCTAATGATCTATCTGTAAGCTATTGGGCCCCCTTTTTCTTCTTCTATATAAATTTTTATCAACAACAAGAACTGTTGGCCAATGAGTGGCTGCTACCATTTTTATTTCTCAAAGAGATGCCAAGCGAAGATCATCAGGCTTGCCATGGAAACAAGCTGTGGGGATCCATCCAAAGGAGAGGTGAGCATTAGAAGCCTCCTGAAGTCTTCCCCAACTTGGATTAAAATTGCAGTGTACTTGGGCTTTAGCCAAAGAACAAGAAGTCACTTGCATACAGTCAGCCTGCATGTGGACAGCTTGAGGAGGGCCATGCTTGCAAGCAATCTTGCCCCTGAGCTTACCTGAGCCAATGTCCACATTAAAGTGTAATATCTGGTAAAAGAGAAGCATTGGCACATAACATGATAGGGAGCAGTCAGGATCAGAAACCCTGGAGAGCTGTCCTGACTGAGTGGAGTATACAGGGTTATTAATGAGTTCGAGAGCCCCATTAAGGCTGACAGGGCGCCCAGTTGTGCGGGACAAGGTGGCGTACTGGATGGGCCCACTGTGGGGTGGCATTCCAGTCTCTGTAAAACACAAACACACACAAGCCACTAGGTTAAGTCAAAGGACAGATGGGCACATTGGGGTGGGAAGAGTGCCCACTGCTACTGAGAGACAACACCTCCAGGAGTCACAAAGAGGCTATCACTTCCCATAGCCACAGCAAAGACGTCCCCATGCCGCGCTGAGGTAAAACAGGCGCAGTGTTTGATTGGCAGAGCCGCCGCTGCTCGGCCTCTTCCTCCCGCCGCTGCTGCCACCCTGGTGCTCCTGTGGGCCAGAGAGCGGAGCGGATGAGCTCGCTCTGCCTACCCATGAGAAGCAGCAGCAGCGGCGGTGGTGGAGCCAGCAGCAGCCCCTGGGAAGGTAAGCACAGTGGCTGCTGGGGCTGGGGAGTGGGGAGGACTACTTGCCCCCCTCACCTCTTCTTCCAGCTCCACCCCTCCCCCTGTGCTGCTTCTCCGGCCTGTCACAAGGTCTGAGGGACAGTGGACCGGCCCGCTGCTAAAAAAAATGTGCCGACCCCTGCACTAAGCACAGCAGCCTGAGCTTCTCGTGTTCCATTTTGGGCTATGCACTCTTTCCCGAAAAGCTACTAGTCTACTGCTATGACTCATCCGCTTCAACTGGCCTTAAATTATTCAGAAGTCCCATCTGTCCCACGTATGACCTTTCCTGGGAGGAAACTCATGGAGCCAAGTTAGGCACCTCCCTGAACATGCCCATCTATCCCTCAGGGGCAGGCAACCTGCTGACTAATTTCATGGGGGTAGCGGGAGGAGGAGGAGAAGTGGAAGGAAAGAGATGGTAGACAGAGAAGGAAGGAGCGCTGCTGATTTTTGCCTCTCGACTCCAACACTGCGAACACCTCACAGTGTCTGCTGGGTGCCGATCAAATCAGGCCGCTGTTTTCCTTGATACAGAAACGCACTGCTATCAACACAAGGAGCTGGGCATCTCTCATAACTCTGGGTTGCAGACCAGGGAAAATGGCACCCAGGGCAACATGAATGACAGCCAGGCACTTGCCCCACCCCACCCCACCCCACCCCACCCACCCCACCCCACCCACCCCACCCCACCTGCGCACATGGAACTAAACACTCCGTGCTATACCTGGTAGGCCTGGCTCTGCCACAGGCAGACGGAAAACGTAGAAGATGTAAGAGGCCAGCAGATGGTTGTGACCATGCTGGTCCTGGCTGCTGTCAAGGTTCTTGTGGATCTGGTTCACCATCACAGCGATGGCTTCAAAGGCAGCACGGCCCAGGTTCACTGAGAAAATGGGGAGATGTGCGGACTTGTGTTAATGACCAAAAAGTGGCTCACAACACCAAACACTGGAACAGAATGGGCAAGCAAAGGTTAGATGGTTTTCAGCAAACAAGAAGGATGAAAGGCTGCTTGATCTTGGGAATTCATAGCATGTTAGGGCGTGCATAAATTTGGAAAAAGGAGCAAATGCGGGCTTTTTTACTGAACAGTTTGTAAGGTCTACCACTTGTAGTTCTTCCTCCCTATCTCTAGCTCCTCGAACAACAAATGCACAGGCTGCTGAAAACTAAAAACCAGAAGAAAACACTTCCCTACGTTTAACCTGGGAAGAAGGTTGACCTTGTGCCAAAAATGTAGTGAATGTGTTTCCAAGAAAACAATGTATGCCTTCAGAAATCCTTACATACAAAGATGCAGCTGTAGCTAGAATTGGGCACAGAAGAATACAGATACAAATGGGACTTTGGTCTTCTTTATTGCTGCATGCTGTACTTTAGAAGCAGAAGAAAGGCACATCGTAAATCTTTCTTGCTCACTGCTTCCAGCACCTGCTTTAAAGCATGATGTGGGGTGGGATGGGAAACACCAGGAAGGGTTCTTGACCCTGAAAGGAAAGACCTCTCCCCTTCCCATGAGTCCTCAGTTTTTGGCAGAGGACTTGGGTGAGGGGGAAACAACAAAATGCATTGTCCCTAGCAAAAGGCAGATCTTTCAGAGAAGTGAATTTAATTGTGACAACAACACTGGCAATCACATAAATGGAAAAGTAATAAACAACTGTCAGTAGATGGATGGTTAAAACAACTGTGATACTGCCCCAAACATAACAGCCCTCCACTTTTATATTAAGAAAGGAGTTTTGTTCAAAAGTAGTCTCTTTTTTTCCTGGGGAACCCCACCCAAATTTAACGAAATGAATGGTGTGTTCTTATATTTATGACTTGTTTTATGTGTATTTCTTTTTCATTCGACTCTTCCCAACCTGCGAGCTGACCCATTTTAACACGCATCCTTCTACAGGTGAAACTCGAAAAATTAGAATATCATGGAAAGGTTCATTTCTTTCAGTAATTCAACTTAAAAGGTGAAACTAATATATGAGATAGACTCATGACATGCAAAGCGAGATATGTCAAGCCTTTATTTGTTATAATTGATTATGGCGTACAGCTGATGAGAACCCCAAATTAACAATTTCAACTTTGGGGTTTTCATCAGCTGTGCGCCATAATCATCACAATTATAACAAACAAAGGCTTGACATATCTCACTTTGCATGTCATGAGTCTATCTCATATATTAAACTCCAGTAGCTAATGAAAACAATTGCTTACATAAATGGACTTTTGCACGATATTCTAATTTTTCGAGTTTCACCTGTATATCCAGAGTTATGAAGCCGTGATTCCATCACAACCAGTGTTTCCCTAACCCTATCCTTGGAGTGAGTGATGCCAGTATGGAAAACCCTATCTCTTACCATAAGACTGTGCAAAATGTGAGAATGCTTCAATTTCAGGTTTTGAAGACCCTTTGTGAAGCATCCCAGATGCTCAACCAAAGAACTCAATATGGCCCAGACCATGGTAACCATGGGACAGGAAGTGGAATAGGAGGAGAAGCACAGCACTCACCAATCTGCCCTGCGATAACAGGTGGGTACACAATGAGTTGGATGAGCTTGTTGAGAATCTGGTGGCTAAAGACAACCAGGGACTCCAAGCTAGCCACCCGTAGGTTGCCCACACTGGATTTCAGCTCAGACTCCATGTTGTTTTCTGTGAGGATTACATCTTTTAGGCGGAAGGGGAAAGTGTATTCTTCCAACACATGGATCAAGGTGAAGAATTTGTCCAGAAATGGGTCCTGCCAGGATAAAGGATAAGAAAACTATGGTGTAACTCAGAGTTCTAAGCATCTCTTAAATGTGGAGTGTCCTTTATTAATTTCAACATCAAGGGAAGAACAGATATGTGCTATCTCAAGATTCCTTTGTACACCTTTGATAATTTCTCTTTGAAAGATTAAAGATTGCCAAATTGAACCAAACTGATGTTCAGTTCAGCTCAGTATCCTAAACCCCAGAGAGGTAAATGGCTCAGATGTATATTCTCCCAACATGCATTGTTTTGATGAAGTAACCACGAAAGCCCCATTTTTCTCTGTGAAGTGCTCCTTGATTTTTCCAAACTGAAAAATAAGGTAACTGTTTTGGGGCTTCTAAAAAAAGATTGCAAACAGCTTTCCACAAGCATGATGCTAGAAAGTGAGCTAGCATCAGGCTTTAATTTAGTTCAAGGCTTGGAGACAGGACAGTTGACGCAGGAGCAAAAATCCCAGCTGACATGCAAGAACATGGCTCAACTGAGTCTTGCTTCTACTTGGCTCTACATTCCGTTCCTTGCAACGTGAAAACCTCACCACCTCCTCTCACCTGAGTATGGACAGAAGACACTGCCAGCACCTCCACATTGAAGACCCCCTTGTGGTTATCCACCCACTTCATGCCAGGCAGCTGCACCTACAAAGAAGCAACAGGGATAAAATATAGTGCCACTAAAGGGTGTGTGCAAAGGACTGAGAGAAGGAGGAAAGCTGGAGATGAGAGACAGCAAGGAAAAAAAGGAGAGAACACCCCCCCATTTCAGCATAAACAAGGAGAAGCCCTTCAAGGGACTCTGCTTTCCCCAGGCTACTTACAACAGCCGCTACTTACATCAGGGGTGAGTACCGAGTAGCTGGGAGGAGGCTTGTCCACAGACACGGGCAGGCAAAACTGTCCTGTCCTCAGCCGGCCATGTTGCATGAGGGGGATCCACTACACAGAGAGAGAAAAGGCCTGAGTGAGTCCTAGCAGGATGACGTGTCTTCCCTTGTCAGTCCTTCACCTGCCCTTCCCTGCCCACAGACCGCCTTTACTGAGCAGGGGACAGCAGCAAATTCTGAGAAGGAAGATTTGTTACTGTACCCCACCTTGTAAATCTTCAGTACTCAAGGTGGATGGAAGGACAGGAATCCCCCACAGGAGATGGAAAAACACTCTCTGTCTCTCTATTACCTGGAGAGTGTTTGAGTCCGCATTAGCTATATTGGAATGATGGGAGTCTGAGTCGCTTTGAATAGCTTAGCTATGTTTAATATCCTAGTTCTGATTTGATGGTGAGTACATGAATCTTTATTAAGCCTTTTCATTGTATATTTGAATTCATAGTTTTAGTAAAGTTGATGGTTTGTACTGTTGTTATCTAAGATAAAGTCCAGACCTTGACGAAACTGCTGGTGAAACGGGAAGATTTGAAGCTGGCCACCCGTCGGGAGGACATACCCACACGTCTGAATGACTTTGTATAACCTTCTCCAACATTGGGAAGATAGACCCATATGTCTTATAGACTTTGCATAACCATCTTTTACATTATATATTGCACTTTGAATTAGCACTTTGATGTTTGATAGTATATATAGGCTTTGCCTCTGAGGAAATATCTATGTATGCTTTTTGTATGATGATATTGTCAGTTTAGTTCAATATTTAAACACGTTTCTATCCAGAGATATACCCGGTTTTGTATTTTACCATCTGGTATGCAGGCTGAGACCCTACCTGTCCACAGACTGTCTCGATTGGTGCATGCTCTCGTTATCTCCCGCTTGGACTACTACAATGTGCTCTACGTGGGGCTACCTCTGAAGGTGACCCGGAAACTACAAGTAATCCAGAATGTGGCAGCTAGACTGGTGACTGGGAGTGGCACCAAGACCACATAACACCGGTCTGAAAGACCTACATTGGCTCCCAGTACGTTTCCAAGCACAATTCAAAGTGTTGGTGCTGACCTTTAAAGCCCTAAACGGCCTTGGCCCAGTATACCTGAAGGAGCATCTCCACCCCCATTGTTCAGCCTGGACACTGAGGTCCAGCTCCGAGGGCCTTCTGGTGGTTCCCTCCCTGCAATAAGTGAAGTTACAGGAAACCAGGCAGAGGGCCTTATTGGTGGTGATGCCTGAGCTCGGCTTCTGAGCTACGAAACGCCATGGGTTCTGAAAGCACTCACTGTGTAGCCAACTGGGGTCTCCAGAGGCGTATTTTGCTTCTGCTGACAGCTGATATGGTAAAAGGTAAAAAGCAGGTGGTGGTTGTCCGTCAGGTTGGCTGGGACCTTTAGCTTGAACTCCTCGTAAAACTCAGGGGACCTGCAGGATACATGAGGGGTGTCACAGTCGTCCATCAGGAGCCAGCGTTGGCTAAGCCAGAGCCTCACCCACCCACAGGGGATCAACTGCTCTTGAATGCATCAGACAATTTCTAATTGCCAGGAAGAAGTTACAGGTAGGTAACCGTGTTGGTCTGCCATAGTCAAAACAAAATAAAAAATAAAAAAAATTCCTTCCAGTAGCACCTTAGAGACCAACTAAGTTTGTTCTTGGTATGAGCTTTCGTGTGCATGCACACTCTTCAGAGAAACCAGTAGGAGAACACTTCAGTCTCCCAGGACATTCTATACAAGATCTCAAAGTAGCTGTCTTATACAAAGGAATTTCAGAAATAGACTGGAAAGAGAAGTTGCTGAATTGCAACTCATTACCAAACTTAAAACCATGGAGAGACCTGGTCTGAACAAAGACATTGGATTCTTATCTCATTATACATGACAAAGCTATCTTTAGCCATCTCACCCCTTGCTTTTTCCTGTAAGACCAATTGCAGTCGTTAACAGTCATCAACAGGTTTTCCACACCCATCAGCCAATCACCCATTCCCACCACCCTTCTGAGTAATACCCCTCCTCACTCTCTCACTATATATAAGGGTCTGGTGACTTCTGTTTCAGTGTATCTGAAGAAGTGTGCATGCACACGAAAGCTCATACCAAGACCAAACTTAGTTGGTCTCTAAGGTGCTAATGGAAGGATTTTTTTATTTTTTGTTTTGTTTTGCCAGGAAGAAGATTGCACAGGAGAACAAGGCTTATTTTTATGAGGCAGTTAGCTTATCCAGGGAGCTGTGCATCCTGATCAAACAGCCGGCTGCAACTCTCCTCTCCCTGCCTCATTTGCAACAGTTATCCCATCCCACCGCTGTAGTTACTTAGTACTCACTTGTTATGGTATACAACAGCTGTGTAAGCTTCTTTTGCAAAATCACTGCAACTTGATTTCCCAAATATGACCTGGGGTTGTTAGGAAAGGCAGAAATAGACTTAGTCAGAGACAGGGAGGCTGAAGTCCAGCAGACCACAGGGAGGGAGCCTGAGGACGCGACGGTCAAAGGGGCACCTGGAAAGGCTATGCAATTTTCAATGTTTGCTTACAAAAAAAAATTACCCGGTATGTCTCAACACTTTTCCACATTGGCTAGAGACTCTCACCAACAACTCTATAGCATCAGTCACAAATTAGCTGCATGCAGACTTCTCACACCCCAATTCTGCCGCACTCCCTGCAGCTGACCCCTCCAAAATGATGAGAGTATACCTTATTAAAGGGAAGGGTGCGCGCGTACAAGAGCCTATCGACCTAATGCGTCTGCTCACCAGAATCAGGGAGGCTACAGGAGTACTGCCAAACAATGAATGCTTTCTTTGCGCGTGCACGAGTAAAAGCCATTTGAGACTAGGAATCTTCTAGCCCTATGTGACGTCTCGACACAGCTGCCGCACCCTTCTGTACGTACCGAGAGAAGAAAGTAATGGCTTCATCCCTAATCTCTCGCATGCCCCTTAGCGCAAGCAAACCCCACTTGGAGATTCTTCAAGACAGGTAAATGGTCCATCATGAATATTGGTGAAAGGCTATCACATTTGTTTGACCAGGTATACCATGAGAAAGTGGAGGTAACAGTGTGACAAAGGTATTGCAATTTCGAGATCCCAATACAACACCCGGGCCATCAAAACGCAGATAACTACGAAGACGACTGTCAGAAAAGGTAGAATCAGCTGCTTAGGACAAAAAACACGATGATTTCCCTCGACATCCATATAGCCTAATGTGATGTATATTATATAGGAGAAGATAAGGGGTAGAGAGTTACACAAAATGAGCAGTGTGTAAGAGAAACTTCAAGTGTTCCCTTCTCTAGGTTGAGGACCAACTTAGGACAGACACTGACTATTGATGTGTTGCCATGGATGATTATTTTATTTTAAGAGCGCCACTTCTACGCTTAATTCCTTATACCAAATAATAATATGAAGGCAAGATTGGCGTTTGGCATCGCGTCTTGCTATAGCTTGCCATACGTCTCATCAGAGCTGAAGGAAATTTGACCCTAATGGATTTCGGTTTTTTGAGCTTTTTCTCTACGAGAAAGAACGAGGCCAGTATTTACGAGGAGCAGAGCAAAAGTATATTGGTTAAAAGTTGAAGCCGATCGCGAGCGTGAAGAGGTTTATGCCCCTCACTCTACACTGGAAAAGGAGTACTCTTGCCAGGACTCTCTCTTCAAAGCAACGATGTAGAATCGTGTAAAGCATTTCATCAATGCGAGTGCCCGTTTCTCTTTCACTTGAGAGAGATGAAATGCCTATTGATTACGAACTGAGGACTTGATATTTAAGGTGCACCAGCGAGGCTATTTGGAAGATGTACAAACTGCAACAAGCTAATCTACAGGTATGCGCCGATGTGTCTACTTGCAAAATGAAGAGAGTTGAGGTGTGAGAAGAGTGAACCTCTACAGTACACTGATAGAGTTATCATCGTGCATGTTGAGGTGAAATGAGCTATGACACATAGAAGCAATATGGTGTATGCTACAATGCAAAGGCAGATGAGACCCCAGTGTGGCAGCCATAAAGGTCTTAGATTTTCTGACTTTAAAGCTCAAGATATCAAGATGCTCCTTTTCTTATAATTCAGTCGTAGCATAATGAATGTAGAGGTCAAATGGAGCAAGAGCAGCTGTATGGGAACTCCAATCTTGCAGCTCAAGAAATGCCAGACTCTCTTACAGGCACTTATCCAATTATGTTATGACCAGGTGTATGGCAATTCTAATCTAGTGCTATTTGAAAAATAACACACTATTAACATATATATTGTGGGTAATGAATTTGTACTTCAAGAAAGTGATGTTTCGACTCTTGCATGCCTGATATCAGCATGCCTACTCGTTCCAGCCATTTCCTCCGCCGTCTCCCGTCCGTTTTCTGCTGTACCATTCCCCCATGGACCCAAGCGCGCCATCCGCCAAGGGCCACGCACGCTTATTCCTGTGTCACTGAGCTCTCCTCCACGCAGCATTTAGGTCGACGAGGCACGCAAACTTCCCATGCAGTCCCCCCTGCGCCAAACACCTCGCTCCAACAGTTCACCCCCCCCCCCATCCTCCCTCTCGTCCCCTCAATGAGCTGTCCTGGATCGCTCCTTTCTCCCCCTGCCCTCCAACCACTCGTGCCCTCACCATCTCGTTCAACCTTACCACATCATATAGCAATCGATTCCTTTTTTTGCGCACACGAAAATTTTCGTCGACCAATAATCTCTCCCTAATTTTCCAGAGTCTTGAGCTATTGTGAAGCGACGCTTTAAAAAAAAATGGCTCAAACTGCGATCATGCTCTCTCTAGGCCTACTTATAACCATGATCCATGATCCAACCGAGAAACTACAGAGTTAAAATTGCAAATCAGAAGAAAATAAAAAACAAAGAATAATCCTGCCGACTAGACGCCTTACGCCCATTTCAGAGAAGTCCAGACACTAAGGAGATAAGTGTTTTGCTTGTGATATCAGTGGGGAGTGAGTAAATGCAAGAAGATGTTGGCAAGCTTGTAAGGTCCGTATATAAGGAGGCCACCGATGAGCTTTCGTGTGCATGCACACTTCTTCAGATTATACTGAAAAAGGAAAACATAATATACTCGGTTTCCAAAAGGCCATTCCAAAATAGCTGCAGTAACGTATCTTTGGACTGTAGAACATCCACAGATAAACATTTCAACTGAGCATTCCAGGAAGGGAAATGAGTGGTATCAGTTCTTTTTCAAAGCATTTGCAGACATTTAACTGTTAAGGTTGTTTGGCAATGTGCAAAAGTGCTATCCTTCAGTGGTGGTTTGTGGTAGACTGGAAATAAAGCCGAAGCCTTAGGCAAACTTCCCTTCTCCCCAGTGCCAAAGTGGAGTTTTCTTCTTTGCTACCAGTGGCAAGCCAGAAATTCACCATGGAAGAATGTTTGGCTCTTTCTTCTTTCACCATGGAGAATGTTTGGCTCAGTTATTTTGAAAGGACATGGAAATCCTGGCAAAGTTGGTGGAGTGAAAGGAGGAAACTATGAACCTCCTGTGTCTGGAGATGGCAAAGTTGGCAGTAAGAGCTTCCCAAAGCTATGTGAAAAATTTGGGTGGAAACTAAATGCCATTATCTTCCTGTGTCTGAAATGGAGATGCCCCCAGTTTTACCTCCCAGCTGCCATTTCCCCGCTTCCAGTGGCAAATGCCAAACAACTGGATGTTCCTGTCCACTTCTGGAGTTAAATACTGCACCACTCCAATGGGTGCTTCTACTTGAAAGCTGCCAGCTGGTGGATGCCAGGAGGAGGTTTGGTGGCTGAAATCAGCTAAATGCCCCCAGTTTTACCAACCACAAATTGGGCAGAAGGAAGGGGAACTTTTTGGCTCAGTGGCAGCATGCCAAGACAACTGGAGGTTCCTTGTCCACTTCTGGAGTTACCAATTTACCAGCAAAACCAGCCTAGCCTGCTCATTTGCATGATCTGTAGATATCAACAGGTGAACCTCTGGAGTACGTATCTTAATGGTAATTTAAATATGTATTTTGAATGCTTGGAGGTTTAGATTATTAACTGGCATATAAATCCTTTTTTAAAAAATCATGTAAAATACTTTTATACCATCCTTTTCATATCAAATTTCAGGGAACCTCATTATCAGACTCATGTGTGCTTCGGAATGTGGATACATGGATTCCCATTCTATGAACTGTCATGTGCATGATTTTGACAACAGAATGTATGGACTGATGTTTGCCTCCTTTCTTTTAAAAACAGTTTACAGCTGCTTGGAGCAGCTAGTAACTTCAATGGAGCTGAAGTAAAAAGGGTTTTAAAATGATCTCATGAAACCACCATGTGCAATAACATTGGGAGGAATTTAACTTAACACTAAGAAGATCGCTCCATCAGTGCAATCATTTCTGCTTGCCTGACAGAATTATTTCCACTTTCCTCCTCTGTGTGCTGTTCTGGGGGTTCTCCTGACCTCTCTGAGCCTTTTGGGGAGGAGTGGGGGCATGAAGCATGTGGAGGAGGAGAGGGGGGGAACCCTGTTTCACTAGCAGAAATCATTGTACAGGCTTCTTCTAGTGGGACCCATTAGTTGAATCTGGCCCATGGTGCCCCATCCTAGGGAATTGTAACAAAGATGCACTGCCCTCATGTGGGAGGGCAGAAAGCAACGTCTTAGACCACCTCATAATTGCATTATTTCTGCAGCACCAAAAATTTTTGCAATGTCAATGACCTGTGACTGCACATTTGCTAAAACATTGTGGGACAGAAATAGGTTGATGCTTACGTCGCTATCCATTTCACACTCAAACAGCCTCTACTCTGCAGGCATCTACTGTATAACAGGACACTATGGAACTTGGTATCCACAAGGCTAGTTCATTAAGTGTTAAGGTGAAATAATATTCCCCCACAACTGAATAGATACCAGGGCATGAGTGGCTAACCTATGGCACTCCAGATGGCATTGGATTCCAGCTTCCATCAGCCAACAGGGACAGTGGTCCAGATAATGTCAGTTGCTATCCAACAACATCTAAAACGGCACACGTTAGCCACCCCTTTGCTAGAGGATTTGGCCTTTGTAATTGAGTTCTGTTCAGCTTGGTGGTCACATTGAGTTTTGCAGTCAGCTTGGTGCCACAAGTTTTGCAGTCCTGTGCCACAGTTATGCATGCCACCAGGTGCAGTTATGTATATTACCCAGAACAAGGCTTGCTTTGCAGTACACAGTTGTGCATTATGATACTTTTCCTTTTTTGACACATCATCCATTGAATTATCCAACATTGTTATGAAATGACAGTCATATGCATAAACCTATGCAAATAATTACATGACATTAATTATTCTACAATATGTGAACCAATGGAGCAGGATTAAGTCCTTTCTTCTGTAGGAATGGGAGTGACATCTGTGGAGGCAGTTCTCAGGAGAATCAGAAGTGTAACATGAGCGGGGTGTTTCACTGCTTGCATAACATGCTCTTTTTTAGAATCAAAGTCTTCTTTTAAGTTCTCATCACTGAGTGTAGTCATTATGTAAATGCTAGTTAATAATCATATGCATGACATGTTACCAACCTTCATTTAGCAAAAGCATTCAGCATATCAACAGTCTGCCTGCTATAGTGTCGTCAGTTATACTGTATATCTTCATCATTTTTAGCCAAGCACTACCACTGATTGCATAACAGGTAGCACTTTTTTAGAATCAAAGTCTTCTTCTTAGAGTTATGCCATCACAGTGTAGTCATTATGTGAAATGCTAGTTAATAATCCATGCATGACTTAACTCTTCATTTAATGGTGCATTCAGCATATCAGTGGTCTGCCTCTATAGTACTGCTATACTGTATAGTTCTCAGTTTTTTGCCAAGCACTACCAGATTATGTGGGCACTCCGTCAGAGTAGTGTATTATGTACTCCACACTTCTTCAAGATGGTGACATGGTTCAAGTACTGCTAGTTCTAGTTTCTGGGCTAATAGACAGAGCACTAGAGACATCACTAGCTTAATAGATCTACTAGCATAGCATAAATGGAGGCAAACAAACAATTCTAAAGGACAGCGGCCATCCCAAAGAGGGATAAACTCCACTATGAGATGCTTCCCTTTTAGCCAACCCACAATTTTGACCAATTTCACAAGTGTAAAGTTGCTGTTTCTGCCAATGACTCATCTCAGACTAGGGATGAAACTAAGGACAAAATCTGTGTCAGGCCAGTTCAGCATAGGACAGACCCATTGGGTCCCAGTCGCAGAGACACCTCTTCCCCTTGCAGAGGATATAGCAAAGCATAAAGGAATAAACTAAACAAGACAGCTATTTGGGTTAAAATGGTCACAGCCTAGATTCCAGATATAGCTGGACTTTGGCTCAGGCATTGGATGTATATCTGTTCTAGCCTCCTGCCAGAGAGCTGATTTTGTTGCAGGATCATACCAAGGATTATGGCCTCCACAATTTGCTGATCTACCAAGGAGTCCATCCTAAGGCCTCCGCTGGAAATTATATGGCCCATCTGCCCAACACTTGGATCCTGGGTAGAGACCTCCACCTAGACCCCTCTAATGGGGTACCCTGCTTTTGGGTCAGAATGATTCAACAATTCAACCAAGATCATGATGACTAGGATTCCATCCTGCCTTACCCGCCAGCTGGATGGTTTTCAATGGTCGGCCATGCCTGAGTGTCCTGGCTGTGCTGGGTATGGTGGCAGGGCCACGAGGGGCTGCAACCGCCACCGCCACCCCCCATAATAGGGTAAGTGTCCATTTCATCCCGTTTTTGAATAAAATCCTGTAGAAATCGTTTTAAATACCCACAGAATTAGTAAATGTGAAAACTGATGTGGAGACAAACATCAGTGGTCCAGATATCTTGCCTTCTTTTTCCTCCCTTCCATGCAAGATGGTTCTTGAATAGCCATGTGATGGCAAGTGGGGCAACAGTTAATGTCACACAGACTAATTCTCCACTTTTATGGCATGTACTGTATTTCTAGTGAAATTAGATCTTTTAAAATGTAAATTTTATGTAAATCTGTGCCCTCTCGTATCCTCTTTTGTGTTGATGTGTGGTGACTAAGCATGATCAGGCCTCATTAAGCTGCCTCAGCCCCTCCTCCATTTTGTATTTCAGGATCCATTTTGGTTGTACACATTTCCACTCAGAAATGTTGGCATCCATCTGTCTCGAGAGACAATGGAGTGCAGCTCTAGGGTTGATGTCAAACCTTTGTGTTAGCAGCGCCACTATTAATATATAGGATACCTTCTTATTCTGTCCCCATCCTTACTCTTATCATCAGTATGACTTTTCCTTAATCTCCAACCCTAAATTAACCTCTCCACCTCCATTGCTTCTAGCCTTCTGATTAATGAGCTAATGTATCGCGGTAGATTAAATTGCTCTCTAATTAATTTTTGTTCCTTTTATTATCTTTTTTAGGTGGGTACTAACCCAAAAGGATAAAATTTGCCTCATAACACTTAATTGTATTTCATGATTAAGTCATTTTCAACAAGGTGCCAATGCCATCAAGTTGGATAGCTTACTATTGTTAATTTAACAGACCCTGCTGCTTTGCACAGCTTCTTCAGTGCTCTTTGAGTCCTATTGGACATGAGCTAAAGTGTTTCAAAAGAAAGTCAGTCGGTCCTCATAAAAGTGAATAGTACTTGTTGGAACTAAGCATAGATTTAGAAATAAGAGTTGGTTCACTACAACTTGGCTGTGCCCTGAAGGAAGATCAATTATGGGCCGGGGTGATAAATAGATTAACTATTCTTCAGGAAAACGTTTCCACATGAATCAAATATTTTAATACAAACGTGTTATTTCTTACAAGGTAAGAAATCACAATTCTTGGAGCCAAACTGTCAAGATATTTTCAATAAGAGAATTGGGGGACAGAGAGGGGGAGAAATGTCCCGTTTTCCTAGCAGAACTCATTGCACTGGCTCCCACTAGCACTGCTGTTCAATTGAATCTGGCCCCTTAGCAAAACCTATGTTCATACATTGGCTATGCTCAGTCAAACCACTGTTAAGCCCTATGGGAACAAACCAGGCTGAGCCCTGGATGTAGGCCTACATATGCCCTCTTCTGTTTAAGTTTGGCTGGAAGGAGGAGATCAGAATATATTCATTTCTATTTTCAAATAATTATGGTTATTTGTTTTGTCCAAACTGACAAACATATGGCTAATGATACCTTTGGTTTAAAACTTTATGATTAAATAGTTAAAAACTACATTGTTTCCCTGACTAACACTAGCCATAGTTAGTCTGAGTTTATACATAAGGATTAATAAATTGAAGATGGAAGCTAAGCCAGAGAAGAGGGAAAATGGGAATATATGAGCCCTGTGTCTCAGGCATCTAATTCTGAAACATAGGTTAGCATTAGAAAACGAGGACATTGGTTGGCAACTGCTTGTGGTTGAATTGTTCATCTGGAAGCCTAGTTTTCATGTTCTTCCCTCACTTTTTGTGTTGGAAGAACCACACAGATTTTATCTATCTGGCCTAGCCCACATGATATGTTTTTGATATTTGCATAATATAACAAATAAGATGAGCTTGCAACTCAACCATTGCAAAGAGAGCACCAGTCCTGGTGAATGCATGAACTAGGATAGAGAGGTGATTGAAGTATAGACACCTGGCTGGTATTGCAGACTCTCTAGGTGTTCTGAAGCAAACAAATAAAAAATATTCTACCCACACCTCAGAGGGCAAGAAGCGTGCAACTCACTATATCCACCTCTGCTCCACTTAAAGCAGGAAAGGCACTATCAGTTGTTCACATAAGAGTCTGCAATTTACAGAAAAGAGCTAGTGCAAATGATCACTTTATTACATTTGATTATATTTTTACGTCTTAATGGAATTTGTACATTCTGTAATGTAATGTGTTAATATTTAAGTGTTTAAGTTAATGGAGAGATCTTGGATAGTAGGCAGTAAAATGAAAATTGTGGCATACTGCCTGGATTTCTGTAAAACATTAGGTTGTAACACCCTAGGACTTGACAGAAGAAGAAATGAATAGTCTCCCTGGTAAGCCTCCTCAGGTGGCTATCTATCTATCTATCTATCTATCTATCTATCAATCAATCATCTATCATCCAGGTCACATGAACAGTTGAACACACATACAGATTAGGAACCAGCATTTTAGAGAAAGTAGAGTTTTCTCCTGTTGCACCATCTAGAAACCCTTGAATTTACTTAGGACCAAACTGTGTGTGATGGACAGCTGTCCATGTCTCTGACTTGTTCATGTTTAGAGCAGGGTTTGAGGGCTCTACTCTTCACACAAAAAGAAAACATAGGGGAGGTAAGTGAAAAATAAACCCATGACTTACTTCACTGCACTTGACAGCTTTAAGCAGCTTCCTGTGGGAAAACCCACACTGTGAAAGAGAAGGGAAGAAGAAGAAGAGCTTGGATTTGATACCCTGCTTTATTGCTACCCTGAAGGAGTCTCAAAGTGGCTAACATTCTCCTTTCCCTTCCTCCCCCACAACAAACACTCTGTGAGGTGAGTGGGGCTGAGAGACTTCAGAGAAGTGTGACTAGCCCAAGGTCACCCAGCAGCTGCATTGTGGAGGAGCGGGGACGCGAACCCGGTTCACCAGATTACGAGTCTACCACTCTTAACCACTGCACCACACAGGGAAGCAAGGAAACCAGCTTAACTAGTCCCTCTTAACTGTTGTCACAAAGTGGACATCTACCCACACCACCACTGCCTCCCCTAAAATAGGTCTTTCAACGCATGAAACATCAGTTCACACAGGAAACTCTCATACAGACTAAAGCAGTAAGGCATTTAGGCAGAAAGTGAATAATAAGGACTCTACATGTTTAAACTTGAACAGTCATCAATGAGCAAAATAAAAAAGGAAAATGCATTCTGCCAAACCTGCATTGTTCCCCTAACCAAGTCAGTATATATCAATTTGAATTCCTCAGTTCACTTAACAGTTTCCTTTGCCTCATCCCCCAGGCTTTTTTCTTCCACACTGTTCCAAAAATGCTTAGTTGTACTTCTGCAGTATTCCAATATTCTTATTGTTTTCCAGAGCTTTCTCTCTTTGCCCTGTTTCAGCTCTCAGTGTTCAACTTCTGTAGCTAGATGTTTAGGCAAGTCTAAAAGCTAGCAGAGTGGTGGTGCTTCTGTCCCTGAAACCTATAACTACCGTATTCTGCCTCAAATATTTTGGTTTCATTTCTCCTCAACTGTCAGGCTCCTGGACTGAAATTGTGACTCATCTGGGCAGAATGACCTCTCTAAAAAGGAAGGAATCGTTTTATAGAAAAGTTCAGAACATAAAATGGTTGATAAGTTTCATTTCTTCACAGGGTTCAATTAATGGAAATGAGCCAGGTTAGTGGAAAATTTCCTTAAAACAATAGAACATGGTGAAGTAAGGAGGGGATCAGCAAAGGAAAAGGCAACTTATGCATTTTTAAAAATATAAAAATAGACATAAACACCCCTGCTACTACCTAAGAAAAATCAGACACATTGATAAAATACATCTGGCTGCTCCTTGATATATCCTTATTCCATGGCTGTACATCATCATGTGATTGAAAATACTTACTTAGCAGAAGACCAAGCTGGCATAACCCAAAATACCATAACACTTGTGGCAAACATGAGAGCATAATTGCAAAACATATTTATTTCACAATTTAAGTGACTTCAAGTGAAGGCATCATGTCATTTGCTAGAACCTTGTTCTCTTATCCCATCTTCCTCCTTTCATAAGATGGGAGGATTCATAGCTACCTGGTGGCAGAGGGATTGTGCATATCACTCATGGGGAGCCTGTGACCCTCCAAGTGTTGTGAACTCCACCTCCCATCATCCCCAGCCACTGGTCATGTTGCCTGGGGCTGGTCGCAGTTGAAGTCCAACAACATCTGGAGGTCTGCAGGTTCCTCATCTTTGATGTATATTTTTTTTTCTCCCTTTACAGGCAGTTCAGGTTAGAAAAAAAAAGTATTTCCCTTTCATTATATTCTACACTCAAAAGCAAGGATAACCGACTTCCGGCGAAGGTCGCCATCGCGGGCGGTCGTGGGTTGCCTCGGCTGCGAGGCCACCCAGTCTGCCCGGGGGTTGGAGCCCTGCCACCGCTACGCGGGGCTCCGGTGAGGCCGGGAAGAGCGTCCCGTGCCTCGGGCTCCCCGGCGGGCCCGCTAGGCTACGCACCCTTCCCTCGCCCCCCCTGTAAAGGGGGAGTGGGGGTGAAGGGAATGTGGAGCCGGGCCATTAGGGGAAATGCCCCAACCGGGCGGAGAAGCGGCGAGACTGGCCGTGGTGAGCGAAACGTTCTCCTGAGAGATGAAAGAAAAAGAAGCTGGAGGTCGTAAGTAATTGAATGGATTTATTGCTGAGTTTAAAGACTTAACGACTTAACGACCCTGAAGGCTTTAGATAACGGAGCCCGCCTGTCTCCCTTCGGAGGCGAGGAAAATAACAGACTGTGAAACTGTTGCTATCGGATGGATATATTGTTAAGACTTTTTGAGGAGTGAGACTTTTTAGATCTCCCTTGGGGGAGGAAGAGGATGGAAAATATCCCAGTTGAAAGTTTTCGTCTTTGCATTCCGGTTTCAGAGAAAAATGGCTGCGAAGGCTCTGAAGCGAAGTGGAAAATTACTGCTACATGATGAACAATGCTGAAATAGAAACTGAAATCTGATACCTATGCCCGTCCTCACCATGTTGGGTTTTGTTTTTGAAACCGTTCTGGACTCGGCACTAACTGATGAAGAAAGGATTATTATACTGAAATTGGAACTGATTAATCGGAAATTGAAGGTTTTGAGTGGGGATTTGAAGGAAAATTTATTTCCCACAGAGGAGACCTTCCAGACACTTGGATACTATGGAAGAAAATCTGGGCAAAGGGCTGATGGAGTCGATAGAAAAAATGAGCGAGTTGACATGGCGATCCCTGGGAAAAGAAGCGTTCCTCGGTGGTGGCAGTCCGAGGACGGCAAGGAATATTATATCCAGCCCTCGAGGTGTGAGCTCGGGAGCGATGGGCAAGAAATTAAGATATCTACAAATAGAAGAATGCAGTATCGAATGGGAGAAGCCAAGAGATGAACAGTGTATCCTGATGCTCGATGCAAGGATGGTTGGGGAAGGTGTCTGGTTTTGGGTCTGGTTCTGTGGATGTATAAGAAAAGAGGACAATCTGAGGAGCGGTGGTGAAGGATGGAGCAAGACATGGGACAGAGGGGGGATAGGGTGAACTATATTAAATATAAAATATAAATGCTTTGTTATGGTAATCTGAAATCGGAGGGTTAAGACATTAAGCTTTATTTTAATTTTTATAAGAAAAGGGATATTTTGAAATTTTTTGATATTAGCAGCAGTTTAAGTGAAGAAGAATAGTTTAGATTCAATATAAGATAAATTTCTTTAAGATCCAAAGAACTGTTATTAAGATTGTTGTTTAAGGTTTGAATTTATTAAGTGAATAAAATTACTAGAGAAAGGAAGTTATTAAAGTAGAATATGGATATAAAACCGAAGGAGAGAGGGCGGGGGAAGTCAATTGTTAAGTTTTGGAACTAGGATATTTTCTCAAGTGTATAAATAAGAAGAATTGTATTTGTGTTTGTATTTGATTTATATATGTAGGTGTGGGTGTGGGTATATGTTTGTTATGAAAATACCAATAAATTCTTATTAAAAAAAAAAAAAACAAAAGCAAGGATAACCAATATGGTGCTCTCAAAATATTGCTGGATTCCAACTCCCTTCATCCATGGCTGTTGGACATGCTCACTGGCACTGATAAAAGCTGGAGTCCAGCAACATCTGAAGGGCACCATGTTGGTGACCCCTTCTCAAAAGGTAAGAAATGATAGGGATTTCAATTTTTAATATTCTTTAGTGTTTGCAATTGATGGAGCCTCCTGCTCTTTCATAAAGAGTGGGAAACGATCCTACCCTCCTACCTGCACTCTTAAATGCAGGTCTAAATAGCTACCTCCCACCATAAATCAGGTTTGCACTCTGCCCAGAACGTTTACTTAAAGAAGTATCTCTCTGTCTCTTGGGCACCATACAAATTAAGATAGTTCCTGCCCTTATAACTCTAAAAACAACCTTGAGCTAGGAGCAGAAATATAAAACAGAGTCAACCATGGCATGGGCCATGAGTCACATTGATGCTTAAAAAAACATAGCCAGAGGGGATAGTCACAGCTGGTTAAATGCAGCAGAGCACTTACATAAGAACTGCTTTGCTGAATCAGAGAAAGCCTCTGTGTAGTTAAGAAGGCGTGAGCTTGGTGGCCCTGAAAACCTCCCAAGCAGGGCTTAATCATTATTCTGCCCCTTAACATTGGACCTAAAGAATATGGAGAAGGGTATGAACTTATGGCAAAGGTCCAACGGCACCCTCCTTGCCTCTGCTCATAGCATTCCACGAGATGGACTCTACTGCAAGGAGATGGCTTGTCCACACTCAAATAAAGATAAACACAGTCTTTATAGGCCCCAGGCTACGTCACATGGGAACATTGGTGGTGGGTATTAACCATTACTTCCTTCTCTAGCTATGTCTGGGGCCTGTGGATACATCAAAGTGTGTGAAACACATGAGCTCAGGGCTACAGCTGCTACCAATTAAGTAGGGGTCATCCTGACCACGGATATGATGCAAGTGGGGCTTCCAGGCCAGCTCACCTTTTTTGGTTAACACACCCACAAGGAAACAATGCAATTCTTGGGACTATTTAGTTTAGAAAAGAGAGCCTGTGCCAATCAAAGTAAATGGGTCAACGTGCTGACTCAGTATAAGCTACCTGCATGAATTCAACATCTTCCAGGAAAAGGTGCTGTAGAGACCAGGGTATTCATTTGCCAGTCACCGCATTCAGCCCACATCAGCAGAGAAACAGAGCAGCTGAAATTATGCTTCTTTATTGGACTCACTGATTGTTTAAAAGTTATGAGGGTTTGAAGCAAAGATGGGCTGGAGGTGGAATTGACAATTTTATATGATTTTGTGCTTGATCAGAACAGCTGTAAAATGACAAAGTATAAGAGCATCCAATAAACTTGCTTTTGCTCTGAATACTTATGCCTGAAGTAGAACGTATCAGAACATTTAAGGGGCCAGGTGGTACAATAAAAGTTACTTAGCCCTCACCATGCTTCTTGGTAACAACAATGCAAAAGCAGGCATAATTTAAAAAGAAGAGAAAACCTCTGTCCCCCCAGATGTTGCTGGACTCCAATTCCCATGACCCCCAGCCAGCATGGTCAGGGGTGATGGGAATTGTAAGCCAACAACATCTGGAGTTAGAGGCAGATTTAGGGGAGTGGTCCCACTGGGCACAGAGCCTTGGGGGGCACCGCAACTATGATTTAGGGGGCCACTGAATTTTTGCATTGCCAGGGCACCACTGAAATTCAAGACTCAAGGCAGAGCTGTAGCTACAGGGGGACTAGCCAGGTTTTTTGACCTGGGTGAAATAAAACCTAAATACACCACTTCCCCAAGGTTCACCACTACTGGAGTTGTCACAAGATCTCCATCTATGACTGAAAACTAGGAATTGACATTTCACCACACAGATGATCCTGTCTGCAGTTTGTTCAGCTGTCATGACAATTGTAGTCAATAGGTTTGATTCTATGTATTAGTCTAATCTTCTCTTAAAGCCACCCAAGTTGGTGGCCATCACTACCTCCTATGGGAAGAAGTCCTAAACCTTCCAACATTCAGATTCATTGAATATCTCCTAGTTTTAGTGAGAGAGGGATAAAAACGTATCTCTACCCACATCCATGCCATGCATCATGTTAAAATGCCCTTCCAGAAGCATTTGCATGTACTAGTATGGTGAATCAGTGTGCCTGATAGTCACAATCCACATGGGAACTTTGCTAACTCCCAGGCAAAATGGGCTGCACCCAACACAGATGACATGCCCTCTCTGGTGCAAAATATTGGTTCTATGAAGTACCTTCTCTCTTTTTTCAGGAATTTCTTGTTCTCCTTCCTATTTTGGAGCTATGTAACCATCCTGAGTTCCTGAGACTGTAGGGGGGATTCAAAGCAGGCACTGCCAGCTCACAGCTAATGCCCTTAACTACAAAACAGTTATTGTTTTATTATCCTTTTATATATGTTGGAAGCTGTCCAGAGTGACTGGGGCAACCCAGTCAGATGGGTGGGGTATAAATGATTATTATTATTATTATTATTATTATTATTATTCATGCTAATATGTAGTGAGTGGTTATCAATGACCTCTTGGTTTATTCCAACACTTTGTGGGGTGGTTGTTGTTGTTGTTTTTTTAAAAAAATACACATAGAAGTGAAATCAGTGTGATCTTCATTGAAATGAACGGAGGCTGCACACAGCATGGGTTTTTTTAAAAAATACACATAGAAGTGAAATCAGTGTGATCTTCATTGAAATGAACGGAGCATGGCTCAAGGGACAATAGCTCCCGTGGTTCCTGTTGTTACTATTTTACTTGGAGTCCTGAGTGCTACCTATTTAGGATTCATCATAGTTAGATACAATGGGCTCCCACAGCTATCCGCACTTCTGCATTTAGCAAGGAAAATGCAGGAAGCACTGAAGGAAAAGCGAATAAGCAAAATCCACCAGATCTAGCAATCTGAGAAGAGAATCTCAAAGCCTGGGGTAGCATTTACCAGAATCCTGATGGTTCCACGTTGTCATACAACATTAGCCCTGTCCCTGGAATTTTTGGGGACCAGATCCAGGGTGGGCTAGTATTCCCCAGGTTGACCCAAGATGGGTCAGCCTGATGCCCTCTGGATAAGGGCCACAGGGTGGGTTGGGGCAGCAACTATCCTGTTTAGGGAAGCTTTTAATGTTTAACAGACTATTGTATTTTTTTAAATTATTTTTATTAAAGATTTTCAAAGGTAGTACAATGTCTCTCTCAAGTTTTTCCATATAACATTTTTATAAGTCAGTGTTGGTGAGACATTAGAAAAGAAAGGGGGGAAGGGGGGAAGAAGTGGGTGGGACGGGGAGGTAGGTGGGGTGGGGTGACTGTGTTTCTTTTTTACTTGATATGAGTAGGGTTTGGTGTCAGCATTGTTTATGTAGGTTCTCTGTTGTTTGCTTGTGCTCGTTTGGCGGTGAGAGAGGTCGGAGTTGGCTTGGGATGTGGTTGTTCGTTTGTGGTTGGCTGTGGTGATCTTTGGTTTCCTGTGTGAGTGGGGTTGGTGGGTATTTTGGGTCAGGTTAGCCATATTGATTTGTATGCTGTCGGTAAGATTTTTGTCATTGTCTTGTTGGGCTGTGTATGTGATGAAGGGGAACCATACCGGGGTGAAGGTGTCTTCTTCAGTTTGTCCCCGTGTCAGTTTCAGTTTACTGGTTAGTTTTTCTAGTAGGGCTGTTTCCCATACTGCTTGGTACCATTGGTCCATGTTTACTCCTGACAGGTCTTTCCAGTGTCTGGTTATGATGTTTCTGGATGCTGAGAGTAGATGGATTATGAGTTCTTTGTGTTGTAAGTGGGCATTATTGTCTTGGAAGATGTTTAGTAAGACCAATTCTGGGGTGATTTCTAACACTTGCTTGGTTATTTTACATATTTCTCGTGTGGTTGTTGTCCAGAATGTTTGGATTTTGGGGCACTCCCACCACATGTGGAAGTATGTGCCTGTGGAGGTGCACCCTCTCCAGCATTTTGGTGAGGTTCCTGGGCGTATTAGCGCTAATTTTCTAGGCGTTAGATACCATCTGTAGGTTAGTTTTAGGGTGAGTTCTCTTCTTTTTGTTGATATGGATTTAAAGGGGGGTTTAGACCACATTCTGGTCCATTGGGTGGGGTTGATTTCGTATCCTATGTCATCCTCCCATTGTTTTTTGATTGTGTCTAGGGAGTTCGTGGAATTTTTGAGTAGTATTTTATAAATTGCGGATACCAGCCCTCTATCGCTTCCCTTTGTCATTAAGGATGAGATTTTAAGGTATTTTGTTGGAAGCCGCCCAGAGTGGCCGGGGGAACCCAGCCAGATGGGCAGGGTATAAATAAATTATTATTATTAGTAGTAGTAGTAGTAGTATCCTGCAAGCAAATCAGGACAAATGCTTGTGGTGGCATAACCACCCCACAAACAAAATGAATGCTCAATAAAGGCTTGACACAGGGCTTATCCACATTTCCTCTTGTCTTGCTTTCCATTGGGGGAAACCTTTCCTTAGCACTCAGTCAAAACAAAGAGCAATTCATGTTTGCTCTGGATTGATGTTTGCTCTGATTTAGCACCAAAGAGCGTGTTTTCCTTGGGAAAGGAGTGGGACAAGGGGGTGGGGGAAACCATTCACAAATATACCTAGAAAGTGTGGGTCAAGTAGAAAACCACTCTGACTAGGCATGGGACAAGCGATAGTGTGGACGAGGCCATAGTCTTACCTCTGCATATTTGTGCAAGCAAATCAGGATGAATGCTTAATACACAGGTACCTTCATTTGGAGAGGGACGCGGGTGGCGCTGTGGGTTAAACCATAGAGCCTAGGGATTGCCGATCAAAAGGTCAGAGGTTCAAATCCCCGCGACGGGGTGAGCTCCCGTTGCTCAGTCCCTGCTCCTGCCCAACCTAGCAGTTCGAAAGCATGTCAAAGTGCAAGTAGAAAATAAAAAACAAAATCGAAAATTCTTTCCAGTAGCACCTTAGAGACCAACTGAGTTTGTTCCTGGTATGAGCTTTCGTGTGCATGCACACTTCTTCAGATACACTGAAACAGAAGTCACCAGATCCTTAAATATAGTGAGGGAGTGGGGAGGGGTATTGCTCAGAAGGGTGGTGGGAATGGGTGATCAGCTGATAGGTGTAGAAAACCTGTTGACGACTCTTAATGGCTGTAATTAGTCTTGCAGGGAAAGGCAAGTGGTGAGATGGCTAAAGATAGCTTTGTTATGTATAATGAGATAAGAATCCAATGTCTTTGTTCAGACCAGGTTTCTCCGTGGTTTTAAGTTTGGTGATTAGTTGTAATTCAGCCACTTCTCTTTCCAGTCTATTTCTGAAATTTCCTTTGTATTAAGACACTTTGCTGCCACATAAACCCGGACAACACCATTACTGGTCCCAACAACATCAAACATACCATCTCAGGACTATTTAATTGCTCATCTTCCAACATTGTGTATGCAATCAAATGCCAACAGTGCCCTTCAGCTCTCTATATTGGACAAACAGGCCAAACCCTACGCCAAAGGATAAATGGACATAAATCTGATATCAGGAATCACAAGACAGAGAAACCAGTAGGAGAACACTTCAATCTCCCAGGACATTCTATAAAAGATCTCAAAGTAGCTGTCTTAATACAAAGGAATTTCAGAAATAGACTGGAAAGAGAAGTGGCTGAATTGCAACTAATCACCAAACTTAAAACCACGGAGAAACCTGGTCTGAACAAAGACATTGGATTCTTATCTCATTATACATAACAAAGCTATCTTTAGCCATCTCACCACTTGCCTTTCCCTGCAAGACTAATTACAGCCATTAAGAGTCGTCAACAGGTTTTCTACACCTATCAGCTGATCACCCATTCCCACCACCCTTCTGAGCAATACCCCTCCCCACTCCCTCACTATATTTAAGGATCTGGTGACTTCTGTTTCAGTGTATCTGAAGAAGTGTGCATGCACACGAAAGCTCATACCAAGAACAAACTTAGTTGGTCTCTAAGGTGCTACTGGAAAGAATTTTCGATTTTGTTTTGACTATGGCAGACCAACACGGCTACCCACCTGTAGTAGATAAATAGGTACTGCTCCGGCAGGAAGGTAAACGGCGTTTCCGTGCGCTGCTCTGGTTTGCCAGAAGCGGCTTTGTTATGCTGGCCACATGACCCGGAAGAAGGACACCGGCTCCCTCGGCCAGTAATGCGAGATGAGCGCCGCAACCTCAGAGTCGTCCATGACTGGACCTAATGGTCAGGGGTACCTTTACCTTTACCTTCATTTGGAGCTGCCTCTGTAGCTCTCTAATTTTACCAGATAGTGGAAATAGCATTGCACAGTAACTACTTTTAACAGAGCTAAATGGCACACCTAAGGTCTGTGTGTGGCAATGATACAAACATGTCATCCTAAGAGAAAGGCAAGTGACAAAACAGGAACCCATTAAATCCTCAATTGGTTTATAATACAAAGCTAGTTAAACATGAGCGCTAAATGGAAGGGGAAAAAATCCCTTGGCAGAGCAGATTAAATATTCAATTCATTCATTCCACCCCCCCCGCAACACATATGTATGTAAATGGAACTGAAAATTGCCATGGTGGTTTCCCAGGGCTGTAATGAGCCATAACAATAGGTTCTAAGGTTTTCCCCAAAAGCAGCTAAAAGAGAAGAGAGAAGAATTAGCTTTTGTTTAGCGGCTCGCTGGCACCCTGCACTGTGATACCTGCTTCGGCAAAATTCAAAGGAAGGAAAAGGAAGATCGTTGTGGGTTGATAATAGATTGCACATCTGACCCCACCTTCTTGTCTCTTGAGAGCTCCTTTTCTTCCTGCTTATCAAGGACAAAGCCACATACCTCGGCGCTATCTCTCTCTATCTGATTATCTCTCTGCCATGACATAAAACCCAGTAAAAAGAGATGTAGGTGTTTTGTGTTATGACAGATTGGAAATAAATAGAGCTGAGCTGAAACAGGGCTCTGTGGTGTCCTATGTCCTTCTTGGGCACATGACTTCCTGTTTCCTGTTTGATCATAGCCCTTTTCACCCATTCAGCCAAAACACATTATGCCCATTAAACCAGTAAGTGCATATTAGATCAGTATGGATCAATACAGAATTATTCAAGCATCGCTTTCACTTGTTGAAAAAAATGATGTCGGTTGTGGGAACATACAGCCTAGCCCTGTCCAAACTGCTGTAGCATCCAGCATGTCTGTGGACCACATGTCCACTGGTAGGTATTGCATATAGTGGTTAAGGATTGGTGGGGGAGAGAGATAAATCTGCTTCTGTTCACATTTAAAGGTGAACTGGCCTAATTCACACTTTCCAAAGCAATACAAGGACCAAAATGCAGCCATCCTTTGAAACGCACAATCCTCTGAATTTTAGAATGAACCGAATACCCTCCAACATTTCTCCAATAAAAATAGGGATGTTCCATTCCATAATGATAATTTTACTATTTATACCCCATACGTCTTACTGGGTTGCCCCAGCCACTCCGGGCTGCTTTCAACACATATAAAAACATAATAAAACATTAAACATTTTTAAAAAACTTCCCTATACAGGATTGCCTTCAGATGGCTCGGGGGTCAGATAACTCCATACCCTCCAACATTTCTCCAATGAAAATAGGGACATCCTAAGGAAAAGTGGGACATTCCAGAATCAAATCAGAAACTGGGATGGCTTCTCTAAATCAGGGACATCCCTGGAAAATAGGGACATTTGGAGAGTCTGAGAATGCAGTTCTCCAGCGAAGTTATGTACACAAAAATAATGCATATCCTGGGGTAGATCATAAAAATACACATATTGGTGAAAACTAATACACACACAAATAAAATAAAAATACACACAAATGGACTATATTAGGGAAAAGTTCTCTGAATAAATGTGTACATTACGCAAAAATGTACACAAGCATGAGTATATGGGGTTAAATTTGCATCAAGATGTTGATGAATCTCCATGAATATTTTTTTATTTTTTTAAAAAGTAGAATCACAGAGTTGAAAGGGACCTAGTCTATTCCAGCCCCCTGCAATGCAGGAATCACAGCTAAATCCACAAACTAAATGCGGAGATGTGGAGAATTGAAGTTATGCTTGGAAAAATGAGAAGCAGAGAGCACCCAAATTTGGGGGACTTGCCCATCCCTATCCACCAGCTGCGCGTTTAGTGAGTGTGAGACTCTTCTCATGGACATGGATCTCCATTGTACATGCTGGGAAAGACGAATTATGCCAGGGCAGGATCATCTTCATGAGATTTGAGCTCTTCCTGGGTACATGAGTAGGGCCCCTTCTGATACTTGCCGCCGTAAGAGGGTATGGTCAATAGGATGCATGGCCAGTAGGAAAACAATACCACACTACCTTAACATACGAGGGCAGTTCATGTCAGTCCCGTTTGTTAACTAGGAAACTGCCCTATCGTTTCAGAGAAGGAAGAGGTGACAACAGTACCTTAGGCCTTGCAAAGTCTGCCCTGTGTCTCTGTACTGTGTCTACTCTAGTTCCAACATATGTGAACTGATAGAGGGTGATCTCAGAGCTGAAGAGATGGAAAGCACTGTCTGTAGGGGAAAGACTTCCAGAACAGGGGCGTAGCAAGGGGGGGGCGATGGGGGTGGTCCGCCCCGGGTTCCATAATGGAGGGGGTGACAAATTATCAAATGCCTGCTCCAAAGGTCTTATCTTACTATACTAGGGATTATATAGCTATATATGAAATTTCATGCATATCGGTTAATATCTTGACCCTCCTCCACCAAAATAGCTGTTCACTTGGCTGTTTTCCTATGTCATGAAGGCTGAAATTTCAGTTCAGTGGAGCACTTACTGTTCCCAACCCTAACCCTGTGGAAAGCCATCTAATTAGACTTTAATTTGATTTTGAGATGTTTTTAGGAGGTAATTTAATTATTGTTTGATTTTATACCAATGTTATGTATCTGATGTTAGCCACCCTGAGCCCGACTTCGGCTGGGGAGGGTGGGATATAAATAAAAGTTTTTATTATTATTACTTGTTATTATTCCTTTGTAAGAAAATATGAAATAACGTAAAACCATTTTTGGGGGGGGGAATCAATGGGGGGGTTGACAAGAAATTTTCCGCACCGGGTACCACCTGACCTTCCCATGCCTGGGGGGGGTTGACCAAAAAAAATTTGCCCCCGGGTACCAATTTACCTTGCTACGCCCCTGTTCCAGAAGATGGACCCCAAAAGGGTAACTGCTGTGCCTTCAGACTAATGATTAGGACATGAGTCTTGTTTCCCTGAAAATGATGAGTGCACAGCTAATTTAGCTTTGTCATTTTAATGGCCTGGAGCTGGAGCAAACAGCATTAATGTATTGATAGTTTGGCACAACAAGGAAACATTTTTCTCTTTCGTTTATTTAATGGCTTACAGATTAATTGAGTTTGAGGCAAGCTTGGACATTTTTCAGGTAATCTGGAGTGTATTAATTCACCAAATAGTCTTCCTGTGCAAGCTCATCCAAATGTGTGCATGTCTATATAGTTAAATATTTAAAGCAAACCTCACCTCTTTGAAAGAGGAAAATAAAATACACATGCCATTGATGCAGTAATCTCAGGAAAGAGGGAAAATCATAAGGGAGAAAACAGTATACTCCTTTAAATGTGCTGAAATCGTCATGGGGGTTCCCTTTGCAGTGCACTGTCAAACCTCAAAGCGATCTAGTAGCTGATTTAATGCATGTCCCATCTGAAACTCAGCACATCTTCCTGGTTCAACTCAATTTCCAGCGACTTTCCACAATGCTATCTGCAGTGATCTAAA
This sequence comes from Lacerta viridis, assembly GCA_900245905.1. Lineage (NCBI taxonomy): Eukaryota > Metazoa > Chordata > Lepidosauria > Squamata > Lacertidae > Lacerta > Lacerta viridis. The sequence continues at coordinate 5,142 of OFHU01002490.1, read as the reverse complement.
CACCAGGGTGACATGTGCAAATCCACTGAAAAGGTCAGCTCCTGTTGACGTTGATAGATGTTATTTGGCATTAGGGGACAATTTCAAAGCTGGGCAGATGGAAGGTAGTGTCACGTGAATCGGTCCTGAGATAAAATATCAGCCATATAGATTTCAAAATAGGAGTCAGAGAGCTGAGCTGGAGCCAAACTAGAAATGTGAAAGCAGACTTAACAAAAACAAAAACATGATTTGCATGTTTCCAATAAAAGAGCCGCTTATTTGATTCCATTCATGAATTGCTTCCTATAAGATATCTTTAACAATGAAACATCAACAACTGAAAACATTTATAAAACAATTTCATATATAAACAATTAAAATAGTTCCCTTAAAAAAAACACAATTTGCAATCCAAGATAGATACAGAGTGGCTGGGGCAACACAGTTGGATGGGTGGGGTACAAATAATAAATTATTATTATTAAATTATTTTTAAAACTTGGATAAAGATCTCAGCTCAAAAGGTTTCAATAGGCAACAAAAAGCACCTGTCTGATCGGTAATGCGACAAAGCGTCACACTAAAGGTCTGACCCTAACATCATGCAGATGGGATATCCTGGTAAAAGGGTAGCTAATTGAAAGGCAGTGAAATTCTTTCAGCAGATTTATGAAGATGACTTGCACTGTAAGTCTATGCAAGGTCTACTCAGAAGCAAGGCACACTTTGTTCAGTGGGGTTTACTTTCAGCATGCATAGGATTGCACTGTCAATCTGCAATCTTAGGTCTATTTACAAGGGAGGAAGCCCAGCTGAAGAGAGTTTACTTCTGAGCAAACACACATAAGATTGCACTGTTAGACTTGGCTAGACAATACTTCTAGATCTCTTTCTTCCCCACTCCCAACGTAAGGTCACCACTATCACTTTATCTCACTTTACCCTCGTCAAAACTCTGCCAGCGTCCTTGTCTCAAAATAAACTCTCTGGCTTTTCATTTACAACAGGTAGAATTCCCACTGCATGCTGCCTAAAGCAAAATCTCGAGGCACATTTTATAGGTTCCCGCTCAGATAAAAAAACATCTGAGGAATTTCAAGGGATGCAGGAAGTGTTTCAATGACACTGGTTGGGATGCATCTGGGGGATAGTCTTGTGTGTGTAGTTTCTGCTCTTATTTGAGGACAGGATCCAAAGGTGATGCTGGGTTCCTGTTTTCTCTGCATCAGGGGTGGGGAATGTCAGGACTGGGGCCAAATGTGGCTCTTGAAGCCTCTCCAGCTAGCCCTGGGAACTCTCCCCAAGCCACTACCCTCCCTAGCCCTGCTTCACATCCAAGTGCTTCCACTTGCCTGTGATGATGTATCCATTATTTTTGATCATGACTCTTCCTTATCAGGATGGAGGATAGAGAGGGGTGTGTGAGCATGAATAGAAGCGGGTCTGCTGTACAAAGGCTGAGCCACCCACTTCTGTCTCTCTCCACACCCACCTCTGGCATGTGGCCCTCAGAAGGTTGCCCAGAAGGAAATGTGGCCCTCAGGCTGAAAAAGGTTCCTGATCTCTGATCTGTATAAGCCTGATGGGGGACGCTTTCTGTGGGCTGATAATATCCAGTTCTATCTGTCCTTTTCTTTTGGTTTCAAAGGGGCATTGGAAGTCCAATTGGAAGCCCTGGTTGAAGCACACATGGGAACCACAACCATGCTGAAGCTAAGCAGATCTGGGTCTGGTCAGTGTCTGGGAAACTGGGCTTAAGAGAAGCATTTAGTTGTGCTTGGTTGAGGTATGTGTTGTGCAGGACAGTTTCTCCCCTTTGCAAATATGCCCAGGGGTAATAAAGGCTTGGTGAGCCCTGTGCTTTTTGAAATATCTCAGAAGGGCTCTTGAAGTAGTCTTTCACATTCTTGAGAGGAAACGGCATTCTTTGAGTTTATTTCAGTGGCCAACAGAGCATGTTATTTAAGATATAATGATGCTGTCACTGAACAGAAATTGATGCCTGATCCTTCCCAGATTGTTTGTGTACTTCTCCTGGGTGGTACTGCCAGCGTGGGTCATGTTTTCTTTGAAAATGCCAGGCTATGGCCTTATTTCTATGGAACACGAGGTGGCCTATTTCTATGAACACGAGGTCCTATCGTACTATTTAGCCTGAAGCTGTGGATTGATCTTTTTTCGCTAGCTGTACTTTCCCAAGAGAGCCAAAGAGCTAGCACCTACTTGAAAACTTAAGAGTATGGACCTACTTGAACCTTAAGAGTAGACCTAACAAGGGAAGAAAGGACTATGACAATATTTTACTTCCATGCCCCTCTGTTCTTAATTCTTCTTCTATCATAGCAAAGCAAAATATGTTTTCTGTGAATGACCTGAGATTTTCAAGGGCTTCTAGAAAGGCGCTGCAGGAAAAGATAGCATGTTTAGTCTCTAGTGCTAGCTTCAATTGAGGTTTCCTGAGATTGTTTTTTGAACTCTTAGAGGAAACCCCCATATATATTTACAGGCACACTGCCCAAACCCTTAAAAACTGAATGAAATGTCTAAGCCTGTTAATGGTTTTCTGCCTGTAAAGTATTGTGCTAATCTAGTAGGACTTAAGAATGATCTCATTGCCAGTTCAATCCCTGCCCAGAGAGGTTTTTTAGAGATTTCTTTTGGTAAGAAAGCTCTTCCTAAGCCTAAGAGGAACCAAGTGGAAAGCTCCCAAAAGCTGGTTTTAAGAGACTGATATTTTGGGGGGAAAGAGCTGAAGGTTTTGACCCTTCTGTCCCAAACCCTGGTTAAAACACAAGATGCAAATCTGAAATGTCTCAAGCCTGTTTAATTTCCATTTTCTGCCGGATTAAGGGGAATTGAACAAAATACTGTTAAGAGGACTTAAGGAAGTTTGATCTCATTTTCCCAGCCAGAGATTTCAATCCCTGGCTTTTAGAGGTTTTTAGTGGACATTTCTTTTGGTAAAGTTCATTTTCTCAGTGTTAGCATAATAAGTATTAAACCAAGTGCTTGGGATGAATTCCCAAAAGCTGGTTCAGTTCAAAGAGTTCACTGAATTTTTGGGGGGAAAGAGGCTGAAGGTTTTGAACCCTTACTGTCCCAAACCCTGGTTGAGTCAAGATGGAAATCTGTGTTCCAAAAATGGTTTCATTTCCATTTTCTGGGCTTAAGGGGAAAGAACAAAATACTGTTGGCTGAGGAAGTTTTCATATTTTCCCAGAAGAGATTTGGTGGGCTTTTAAGGCATTCAGTGGATACCAAAGTTCATTTTCTCAGTGTTAGCATAATTGTATTAAAGTAAGTGCTTGGGATGAATTAGTTCAGTTCAACAAAGTTCACTGAATTTATTCAAAAATCTCTGAACTACACATCAAAGTAGATCCCATAATTTGCCAGTTTAACTGAATATGAATTAAGTTCATTTGGGGGTAGAATCTTAGAATGATTTTTCTTGTTCATTCTTTTATGTATGGTTTCTTTTTTTAACTTTTGAGAGCTTTTAGCTTAAAAAGCATCTGCAAGTAGGGCTATAGGTGACCCCTGTATGAAATCTGGGGGGGGGGCATAGCCAGTCAATTTAGACAATATTGAGCTGGATGAAACAATATTCTGCTATTTCTGTCATCTTTCTTTCCCTCTCCTTGCCACCCACCTGAAATTAGTCCAAGGACTGCAACTTCTCCACCCCTTTATGCCATCACAGGTCATGACAGGGCCTTCTCAGTGGTAGTTCCCACTTGTGGAATGTCCTCCCTGCTTAGGTGCATCAGTCTCATTCATTATCAACATTCGGGGAGACTTTAAATGCATTCCTTTTTTACCCAAGCATTTAATGGCTGAAAGATAATGCTCCCAGCAATGTGGAAATTATTTGTCGTGGAGGTATGTGCCATTTTTAAAATGTCTTTAGATGTTCTTAGTTTTTTATTGTTTTGAATATATTTTTATTTTATTTTTAATGGTGTTGCCTTTACTGCTTCGTTGTCTCCCTGGACTCTTTTGGGAGGAACAGTAGAATAGGAATTTAATAAACCATCCTCTTCACTGCGACCTTAGAGTCCCAACCTCCGATGCACATTCTCAGCAGACTGGCTCATCATATAATGCAATCAGGAAGAAAAATAGACTTACCTGCACCTGCTAGAAAAGGAAAATAAAAGTCACAGTGGCACATCGCTGATTTAGAGTCATGCTTGAGCAAAGACAAGAACAACTTAGTAAGGATTTAGCCAAGCATCTTTTATTTTCTGCTGGGTCATTTTCCTTTCGGACTCAGCAATGAGAAGAATTGTCTATTGATTTCGTGAATATTCACTGCATAGTGTTCAGCAAATTCTCACTTGCTGAGTCGTACTGTTTTAAAAAAAAGCTAATAGGGGAAAAGTAATTGGCACTGACTTGGTTTGCACATTTCACATTTCCCTTTTAAAAATAGGTATTCTGTGTAAGGTTACTGTATGGCACAATGTAATGAACCCTGCCTGAATATATGTACAGAATTAGACTTGTCGTTGAAGAAAACGAGTGGAAATCTTCTAAAATGTGTGAGATGGAAGGGAAAAGCTCCTCACCTCAGGAAATGATTCCTGCCTTCCCACCTGTCTTGCTTACATCACCCCACAGCCTCCAACTTGACTCGCTTTTCATCGCATCCCCAATCACTCTGCCTCCTTTCTATCACCCACAACCCAGAATCTCTTTCATTTTCCCCTCCCTCCCCCCTGTCAGGAAATGTCCTACTCACAAGTAGAACCCTGGCAGAGACACATGCCCAACTGGCATGTTCGCTCCCTCCTGGGTGATCTTTCGGGAGCTTCTCAAGCATTCTTCAGCCTGAACATCACAGCAACTGATGCCAGAGGACATCAGCACACTAATGGGTCCATAGAGGTTTGCAGACCACAGCAACTCAGCATGTTGGCTAATCTACACATGGAGCACATCAACATGGCTCCCTCTCTCTCTAGCATCACACAGCAAAGAGAAAGAACAAATGACGAAAGTCTCACTTCAGGGAACACAGTAAGACAAACATCCTGTCTACGTCACATCCCATTCCTGTGGAAAGTAAAACACACACCCAGTCATGTGATAGACAACAAGACCATGACTGCACATGGGGAATGAATCTCCAACACACACACACACACACACACACAC
>OFHU01000742.1:0-11520 GCA_900245905.1 Lacerta viridis | reverse complement strand
AGCTTTCGTTGTTAAACCACAGTTCAGTGTCCATTCTCTCTTTCCGAAAGCCAAAATTCCTTACTTCCAAACTTCTCTTCAGCATGGATTTTCAAGGCCTGGTACCGCTGCTCTTTTCTTGCTTGACCCGAGTGAGATATCCTGAGCACCACTTCTTCAACGCCGTCCTCATTCTAGAAGTCAAAAAAGTTGGAGGAAGATGCAAGAAGTTTAGCAACAAAATATGCAAGGTGTCAACTGTCAGAACATCTAGATGGAGAAGCTAGCAAAGTCTCAAGCTAACTTGGGGGAATACTTCAAGGCTTAAACAATAAAGTCCATAGGAAATGCATTCAAGCTTCACGAGCTTCTAAATTCTTCTCAGTCGCGGGACTTGGAAATCTGACCTGGAGCACAATTGTTGGTTTCCTGATACTGCCCCATTGACAACATCTGAATCGCCTGATGCCATTGTGATGTTCAGGAAACAGACGTGTGGAGGTGCCCACCTTTCGGTTCAAAAGGGGTGCAAAGAGGGTGGCCAATTCTTGGATCAGCCCTTCCAATGGAAGATATATACATTCATCAAACGAAGATGCAACCCATTGATTAATGAATATTAAAAGAATACACCTTCATAAAATACTGGTATTTTTAAAAAAGATATGAGACTTTGCAAGAAGGCTTAATCCATAAATCCTTGACTAATACATAAATGCAATAATATTTTGTGCCATCAAACTGTTGAATTTGTAGTGTGTGTGGAAGGGAGGTTCCTTTGCTGGCTGTTGTAGCGGTGGGGAATAAGTGTTGTATGAGGTACATTTCTTTACATTGCAATGTAGTTGAAGCAAAATTCTAAAGTATATTGATTACTTGGCCAATAAATTATTCCTAATTCCAATTCCTAATATGTGAGGGGATTATTTCCTCTGCTAAAATACGCAATTGTGCAACTGACTGCCAGCTGCCAGCGTGATTGGACAGATGATAGGTGGCTTTGGCGAGGTGCAAAACCTCCTTCCCAAAAAGCTTACAACTCTGGACAATCTTCCACCATTTCCTTAATTTGGAGTCCCCCAAAATAGGGTCGCGTTATACACGGGGGCGTATTATTACATGGAAAATATGGTAATATAAATTTAATTTCACTTGATAAGTAAAATGTGTCGTGTAAAATTGCCTAGAAATCATTAAAAATGCTTACCAAGTACTTGCAGTTTTACTATAAATTATTGTTGTTGTTAACAACAACAACAATAAGGCATTCCTGACATTCTCAGAAGGTAAAATTAAAATTCTTTGGTTTTCTATGGTTTTTCCAAAAGCAGATTATGTGCTTCTTCCTCGGACATAGAGTTACTAAATATTGTCCAATCACAAAAAGAATAGCAGATTTGAATCACACCCCAAAACATATTTTTAAGACCCCTCACTGAAGAAATTTGCAAAAATTCAATTTCACCCTAAAAAGATACGCCCTCCTGCATCAAGGTACCCGTGGCCCTTCAGAAATTGCTGCATTCAAACTCCCATCAGCCCAGCCAGCAGGGCCAATGGTTAGGGGTCCAGGAACTTCTGGAGCCCACAGGTCCCGCCCTTTGGCCTACAGCAGATAAGGCAGGGATTCTGAGCTACAGGTAAGAAGGAGAAAAGGCCTTTTTATGCAGAGAAAGGACCTTCTTAAAGCCTTCCAGGACCCCCTTCAGGTTCTCATATCTCCTGAACAGGTCGGAAAGGGACCGTTCCACAGAATTCAGGTCAGACAGAGCCTGCTCCTTCTCCATCGTCAGTTGCTGAAGACTCTTCTGGGATGCCATGTTTGTCTTCTGTTCATCCTCTGTGGATTCAGATGAAAAGGAGAACATTAAGCCTACCTGGAAAGTATTGGCTCCTAAGTAGCAGTTAGGCATTCCTTCTTCCCCAGCTATGATTCCTATCAGAGAAGACAGTGCTAAACAGCAGTGCAGGAGGGCAGGTTTTCACGTGTTCCAAGAGCTCCTCCAAAGGTTTAGTTCAGCCTTCACTGACCTGGCACCCTCAAGAGGTTTTGGACAACAACTCTGAAGGGCACCAGGTTGGGGAAGGCTAACTTAATTCCAAATTAAGGTAGGTAGCTGTGTTGGTCTGAAGTAGTCAAAATAAAAATAAAAAATTGTCCAGTAGCACCTTATAGACCAACTAAGTTTGTTCTGGTATAAGCTTTTGTGTGCATGCACAATTCTTTAGATACCAATGGAGAAGTATCCTATCCTTGATATCTGCTATTTCCCACCAGTTAGCCAATATTTTTTAAAAAGAGTGCTGTTGTGCTCTGTTCTGCCTCTGCGGAGCCAGGGAACCAGGCGGAGGGCCTTCTCAGTTGTGGCGCCCACCCTGTGGAACACCCTCCCATCAGATGTCAAACAGATAAACAACCCCACAACTTTCGAAGACCTCTGAAGGCAGCCTTGTATCCAGAAGTTTTTAATGTTTGACGTTTGCTGTGTTTTTATTATGCTGGAAGCCGCCCAGAGTGGCTGGGGCAACCCAGTCAGATGGGAGGGGTACAAATAAAAAAAATCTTATTATAATGGGAATCTGGTTGGCCACTGTGAGAACAGGGTGCTGGATTAGATGGGCCTTGGGCCTAATCTATCTGGCTCTTATGTACTTATCATGCTTGCAGAGACCAGACACATTGCATTGAAACTGCATTTGTGAACAGCCCTGAGATCTACAGGTACAGACAGGGCGGTATACAAATTTCATTGAATGAATGAATGAATTGTAAGGTCTTCAATGGCTGCTCATGAGTAACCAGCCTGACGCCGAGGTTTCTGAAACTAGGTTTCTTTATTGTGCAAATATGTACAGTGCAGCTATAAAAAAGACGTCCAGCTCATCCTTCGGCAGAGTCCGGGAATGACCCCTTCCAGTTCTTTGCCCAGCATAAAAGCCGCAGGATGCAGAACCCCTGCCTACCCCCTCTGCGTCTTTCCCCCCTGCGCAAGTGGGGAGACGGAAGAGGTGCCTCCCCTCCAGCCTCTGCTTGGTGCGCGGGCTCTCCTTCCCTGTCAGAGCCCTGACTCCTACTTCCCAGTCCCATCTCTCCCTCCCCACTAGAGGGATCACTGCCTTCCTCACTGGAGGAAGACAAATTGCTCAGCAGTTGAGGCGGGGGCTCGAGATACCGATAAAGCCCTGGCAACTCCTTGCCTTGAGGCGAGGGCAGCCCCCTGACATGAATGAATGAATGAATAAATAAATAAATAAAGATATGCCTCCTGCACATTTATGGCCTGGATTATCTGGAGGGGATGATCTGTAGAGGATGAGGCACTAGGCTGGTTAGCTTTCTTGTCCCTTCTGCCCACAAAGCCATGGCTTACCTATCATCTGGGCAATGGTCTTCTCGTATTCAGCCACAATCTTCCTAGATAGAAAATCAGGAAACAGCACACAAGAATCAGAATTGCTCACTTCTTGCTTCAGTGAACCAGCTCCACCCACTCATCCTAGTGCCGGATGCCTTTTACATTATTTCATCCTTATGCAAGACAGATAGACAGCCATCAAAGTTTCTCTTCTGCAGGCATCTTAAGATGCATGCAAACTTGAGAATGGTTACATACACATCCATTTCACTGCATAGACCTGCTTGGCTTCCAGAACTCTTTCCAAAGATGTAGGTAAAGAAAACTGACACATTTTTTGGTTTGGGTGCTTTTTGGTTAACAAACAAACAACTATGTACAAATTTGTTCCATTTGTATCCTGTTCTTTCTCCTAATATGGTACACACAAAGGTCCTGCTCTTTTATCTTCACAACCACCCTGTAAGGTAGGCAGGTCGGATTGAGAGGGACAAGCTGATGATCACCCAGGAAGTCTTGTGGCTGAGTGGAGATTGACTTGGGGTCTTCCCTGCCCAGGTCAAATTCCTAGGCCAGGGATGGTATTTTTTCAGTCGGGGGCAACACTTGCCCTTGGCCAACCCTCCAGAGGCTGCATGCCGATGGGCAGGTGCGGACAAAAGTGGATGTTACCTTTCTATACACTTAAGAGAACATGTCACTGTACTATTTTTGGTGCCTGCAAAAAACATTTTTGTATAGACAAGCCTACCCAAATATAGACAATGTTAACATGTGTTTTAATATGTTTTTAGTTTATCAATGTTTTTTTTTAATGTTAAGAAACTTTATTTAAATTTTAAATTAAAATATACAAATCCATAAAAACTTTATTTAAATTTTAAATTAAAATATACAAATCCATAAAACAAATTGAGAAAAAAAATACATACTAATCAAAACAAGCAAATCTTACTCCCATACCCCCTCCCCCCCTCTGACTCCCCTCCAGCAACATTTCTTCTTCTGTCATAAATCCTTTTCACAATATGCATTCTGTATTATCATTCTTTATAATACATTTTCTTATCTTCTTAATCTCTTTTTTCCCTTTATTAATCTCCATATCTCTTAATCTAGACATGCAAGCACATCGTCCCTTGAGTAATGTTTGGCCATATATTCCTCATAACATATCCATTCATTTTTTAAATTTTGCTTTGATGTATTCCTTATTGCCGCTGTTAATTTTGCCATTAATAAATACTCATTCAATTTACAGATCCATTCCTCTTTCGATGGTGCCTTTTCATCCTTCCACTTAGCTGCTATAACTACCCTGGCTGCTGTACTAGCATATAAGAATACTTTTTCCTTCCCTTTTGGTATGTCTTCATCTATTAAACCTAACAAGTATGCCTCAGGCTTTTTCATTATTGACTTTTTCATCATTTTTTTCATTTCCTCATGCACCGATAGCCAGAAAGATTTAATTTTCTCACACCACCACCACATATGCATCATAGTTCCTATTTCCTTATTACATTTCCAACACATGTTGCTTTTTGATTTATATATTCTGGCTATCTTTACAGGCGTTAGGTACCATCTGTAATACATTTTTATGAAGTTTTCTTTAATGTTATATGAAGCTGTAAATTTAATAGTTTCTTTCCATAATTTGTCCCACTGCTCAAGATAAATTACCGAATTGACATCTTTTGACCATTTTATCATTACTTCCTTCACTCCCTCATCCATCAAATCCCAATCCAAAAGTAAATTATAAGCTCTTGATAATAACTTCTTACTACTTTGAATCACTTCTCTTTCAAATTTAGACTTCTCTTTCGGGAAACCTTTTCTTTTATCAGCATTAAACATGCTTACAAGCTGCATATACTGCCATCTATCAATCTCAAATCTTCTTATGTCCTCAAAGGTCCTCAACTTATACTTGCCTTGTTGATCTTCTATCAATTCTCTATAACTTGGCCAAATCTTCCTTGTATTCAATTTTTTCCTTACTATGGCTTCTACTGGTGAGATCCATAATGGTGTTTGACATTCTATGTATCTTTTATATTTGTTCCATACTTTAAATAGGGCTCCTCTTATAATATGATTCATAAATTCTTTATTTACCTTAACTTTATCATAGTTCAAATATGCGTGCCATCCAAATCTGCAGTTAAAACTTTCTAAATCCAGCAGTCTAGTTTTCTCCAACCTTATCCATTCCCTTATCCAGACCAGGCATTCCGCCTCGTAATATAACTGCAGATTTGGTAGCGCCAATCCTCCTCTGTCCTTCCTATCTGTCATCAATTTGTACCTTACTCTGGGCTTCTTTCCTTGCCATATAAATTTAGTGATATCTCTTCGCCATTCTTCGAAACAATTTTCCTTGTTTATGATTGGTATAGTCTGAAACAAATACAACATTTTTGGTAACACACTCATCTTCACTATTGATACTCTCCCCAATAAGGATAGTTGTAATCTACTCCATCTTTCCAAATCGTGTTTTATCCCTTTCCATATTTTCTCATAGTTATTTTTAAATAAATTTATATTTTTCATTGTTATATCAATGCCTAAATATTTAGCTTTCTTGACTATTTTTAATCCCACCCTTTTTTCTAAATCATTTTGTTCTTTTTCTGGCACATTTTTAATCAAAAGTTTAGTTTTCTCCCTATTTAATTTAAATCCCGTTATTTTGCCAAAATCCTTTATGATTTCTGTTACCTTGGCAATACTTTTCTCTGGATCTTCTGTCGTTATTATTATATCATCAGCAAAAGCCTTTACTTTAAATATCTCTTTTCCCAATTTTATTCCTCTAATATCATCATCTTCTCTTATTTTAATTAACAATATTTCCAATGCTAAAATAAATAACAACGGCGAAAGAGGACATCCTTGCCTGGTGCCCTTTTCCACTGGGAAGCCTTCTGTCCTATTTCCATTTATTATTAAATTTGCAATTTGATTCTCATATATAGATTTTATTCCTCTACAGAAATCTTCTCCTACTGATGTCAACTCCAGTACCTTCTGTAGAAAGCATTTTGAGAGATTGTCAAACGCTTTCTCTGCGTCTATCAATATAAATGCTGCCCTTTTACTAGGATTTAAATCTAAATATTCTATCAAATCGATTATTGTTCTTGTATTTGTTTTAATATGTCTATTTGGCAGAAATCCTGCCTGATCTTCATGAATGACATCTTTCAAAACTAATTTCAACCTGTTGGCTAATATGCTCACAAATATTTTATAATCATTATTAAGTAGTGAAATAGGTCTATAATTCGTCATAAGTTCCCTATCTGTACCTTCTTTATGTATTAACGTAATATTGGCTTCTTGCCATGACTTTGGGATAGTTCCTTCTTTCAAAATCTTATTCATTAATGTTTTTAGTGGTACCATTATGGCTTCCTCCAGTCTTTTGTAATGTAATGCACTTAAACCATCTGGGCCAGGTACTTTTCCTGTTTTCATATTTACAATTGCTTTATGTACCTCCATCGTCGTTATTGGTTCATTTAAGTATTTCATTTGTTCTTCACTTATTTTTGGGATTTTTTCGTTTTGTAAATATTTCACTATTTCCTGTTCAGATTCTTGGCCTTTTTTATATAAATTTGTAAAGAAATTCAAAAAACCTTTCTTAATTTTTTCTTCTGTATCTAATATTTTCCCCTGGTATGTTATTTTATTTATTTGTCTTTCCCTCTGTCTTTTTTTTATCTGCGAGGGAGATAGTGAAAGATACAGGAAATTGAATGCAGATTTCCAAAGAATAGCAAGGAGAGACAAGAGGGCCTTTCTAAACGAGCAATGCAAAGAAATAGAGGAAAATAACAGAATGGGAAAAACCAGAGATCTGTTCAAGAAAATTGGAGATATGAAAGGAACATTTCGTACAAAGATTACCACAATTAAGGACAAAAGTGGAAAGGACCTAACAGAAGCAGAAGACATCAAGAAGAGGTGGCAAGAATACACAGAGGAATTATACCAGAAAGATATGGAGGTCTCATACACCCCAGGTAGTGTGGTTGCTGACCTTGAGCCAGACATCCTGGAGAGTGAAGTCAAATGGGCCTTAGAAAGCCTTGCTAACAACAAGGCCAGTGGAAGTGATGATATTCCAGCTGAACTATTTAAAATTTTAAAAGATGATGCTGTTAAGGTGCTACACTCAATATGCCAGCAAGTTTGGAAAACTCAGCAGTGGCCAGAGGATTGGAGAAGATCAGTCTACATCCCAATCCCAAAGAAGGGCAGTGCCAAAGAATGCTCCAACTACCGCACAATTGCACTCATTTCACACGCTAGCAAGGTTATGCTTAAAATTCTACAAGGCAGGCTTAAGCAGTATGTGGACCGAGAACTCCCAGAAGTGCAAGCTGGATTTTCGAAGGGGCAGAGGAACCAGAGACCAAATTGCAAACATGCGCTGGATTATGGAGAAAGCTAGAGAGTTCCAGAAAAACATCTACTTCTGCTTCATTGACTACGCAAAAGCATTTGACTGTGTCGACCACAGCAAACTATGGCAAGTTCTTAAAGAAATGGGAGTGCCTGATCACCTCATCCATCTCCTGAGAAATCTCTATGTGGGACAAGAAGCTACAGTTAGAACTGGATATGGAATAACTGATTGGTTCAAAATTGGGAAAGGAGTACGACAAGGCTGTACAGTGGTGCCCCGCTAGACGAATACCTCGCTAGACGAAAAACCCGCTAGACGAAAATTTTCGCAGAACGAATTATTTTCGTCTAGCGGGGCACCACTGTATATTGTCTCCCTGCTTATTTAACTTATATGCAGAATTCATCATGCGAAAGGCTGGACTGGATGAATCCCAAACCGGAATTAAGATTGCCGGAAAAAATATCAACAACCTCAGATATGCTGATGATACAACCTTGATGGCAGAAAGTGAGGAGGAATTAAAGAACCTTTTAATGAGGGTGAAAGAGGAGAGCGCAAAATATGGTCTGAAGCTCAACATCAAAAAAACTAAGATCATGGCCACTGGTCCCATCACCTCCTGGCAAATAGAAGGGGAAGAAATGGAGGCAGTGAGAGATTTTACTTTCTTGGGTTCCATGATCACTGCAGATGGTGACAGCAGTCACGAAATTAGAAGACGCCTGCTTCTTGGGAGAAAAGCAATGACAAACCTAGACAGCATCTTAAAAAGCAAAGACATCACCTTGCCGACAAAGGTCCGTATAGTTAAAGCTATGGTTTTCCCAGTAGTAATGTACGGAAGTGAGAGCTGGACCATCAAGAAGGCTGATCGCCGAAGAATTGATGCTTTTGAATTATGGTGCTGGAGGAGACTCTTGAGAGTCCCATGGACTGCAAGAAGATCAAACCTATCCATTCTCAAGGAAATCAGCCCTGAGTGCTCACTAGAAGGACAGATCCTGAAGTTGAGGCTCCAGTACTTTGGCCACCTCATGAGAAGAGAAGACTCCCTGGAAAAGACCCTGATGTTGGGAAAGATGGAGGGCACAAGGAGAAGGGGACGACAGAGGATGAGATGGTTGGACAGTGTTCTCGAAGCTACTAACATGAGTTTGGCCAAACTGCGGGAGGCAGTGAAGGATAGGCGTGCCTGGCGTGCTCTGGTCCATGGGGTCACGAAGAGTCGGACACGACTGAACGACTGAACAACAACAAAAAATCTTTAGGGGTACTCTCATTTTGACTCAAGAAAATCACCATTTTATAGTTCAAATTGGGAAAAATATATAAAGTAAATGGACAGAAGTACAAAGATTCACAAAATGTTTAGGGCTATGCGTCCCCAGAAAAAAAGCACTGTACCACCCTATACCCACAGGTCTCAGGGTGGTGCCCACCAGATGTTGCTGGAGTTCAGCATGGCCAGGATGGGATTTACTATCTGGAGTGCCACAAGTTCCCCATCCCTGGTTCATTCCCTCAGCACTGAGAAGTAATGCACAGTTGTGCGAGGAAAAATGTGTCCTGAGCAAGAGGGTTGACCTGGCTTAGGTTTAAAAATCCCCCTCCACCAGGAGCTCCTGGAGGGGAACAGGCATCTCCAAGCAACTCTCAGCAGCTCCCAGGATTCAGTGGGGGTGGTCATGGCTATTTAGAGCTGCATCACAGGGCTTTAAATGTATGGTGTGAACGCCGTCTCATTGGCTGGCCAGTTTGGCCTTGTCTCACTGGAGTCACAAGAGGGTAGAAGCAAAACAGACTTCCTTCTCTCTCTCTCTCTCTCTCTCTCTCTCTCTCTCTCTCTCTCTCTCTCTCTCTCTCTCACACACACACACACACACACACACACATACACACACACACACTCACACCCCACAAAGCACAGTAATAAAAGGAAAACAAATACTCCCAACTTGGAAACACTTTATTTTTATTCAGGCAATGGGACATGGAAAAAATATATTAGTAATCATTATTATAATCTCATTCGTGTGAGTATAACTCTTACAAATATTTACCTGACATAGAAAAGGGAAATTACCATACATATCAAATGTGTGATGGTAGCAAGTCACAAAGCAGCCCCAGCCTCAGGGCATCCTGGCCCAGGGGCTGGAGACCCTTTGCTGGATGGTACAAGGGAACCAAAGTAACTGTCAGGTTAATATATATTGGGGACTTTGTGGCAGACAAGTGTTCTCAGCAATTGTATGCTGGGCAGACAGCAATAACTGGGTTTATAGGCAGGCTCCTTTGTGCACAGGGTTGTTTAGCTTTCACGGCAGAGAGATAAAGGCATGCTGGGAACCAGAGACTAGCAAATTGCTTCTGTTCTGTTCTGGAATTAAACTGAATCAACTGGATGATTTAACTAGTCATCAGCCAGATATAAGAGAATCATCCAGTCTGGATTTTTCTGATGCAAGGCTGCCCCGTGCAGCCCAATATGGAAGCACAGATTCCAAAATACACCACCAGAACCTTCCCCTCCACCCAGATTTTGAGTTCAGGACACAGGTTGCCTGTATTACATTGACCATTTGGGAGAGAATCATTTACTTCTTACAGTATGGGAACAGGCTGCATCTGCCACCACCAGAACTAAGTTGCAGAAGCCATTACAAGGTCGGTGAGCAACTAAAAAATGAAAGCAATCTGGGACAGTGTAGCATGGGGTAACCCAGTGCCAAAATTGTTCCTGCTAGTGAGCACAACTGCATTAGAAACTGCACCTGTCTGCTGCATAGTTTGCCTTCCATTCTTTCACCCAGTTTCCAGAGATGACAGGAGCATCTAGAATCCCATTAACAGGGAGGAGATTATATATTCATATTCTTCAATGTCTAGGAGCTGTTACTCACTTGGGAGGCCCTGCATTCAAGGTGCGTTCTGGGAAATGTGCTCTCTTCTCTGTTTCTGGGAGGGAACACTGTCCTTCTGCCGCAGCATTAAAGTGCACTAACTGAAAAGAGAAATTCCAGCAGGGTAGCCAATGTTGGTCTGTGCCTGAACACACACAAGAGCCTTAAGAAAATGTATTGTGGCACAAACCTTCTAGTCTACAAGACCTTATAAAGTTTTTAAGGTGCCCTGCTCTTGCACAATCCAGTAGACCGTAATTTGAATTCTACATGTGATCCACCCTCAGGAAGCAATCTAGACACCAGCCTGTGTCATGCAACAGCTGCATTAAAACTGGCCTTGTTGCGCACCCCCTCCAATGCAGCTTACTTCACATCTCACTTGTGCCTTCCCCATGCTCACTGCAACCGCATATGGCAAAGCACCTGTTTAGGTAAACGGCACCTCCTCCTGGCTCCTCCCCATCACCATCGGCAGGTATTCACAGCAATGTCCCTTTTCACCAGGCACCAGCTCTCAAGGCAGCAAATGCAGCATCTTCTGTGGGCTGGAGCCCCACCTAGTTGCAGAACAGAGCGGCTGTTCTCAATGCCTTCTTGCAAATAAAATGGCATGTCTAATATGTATATACTGCATATGCCTCACCAATTGCAGCTGGGCTACAAAAAGTGGACAGCGGAAGTGAAGCCAAGGAGGAGACCTGATGGAAGTGAACACATAATGGGGCCTCTGATTCCCTCTTGCAGGTGAAGACTGCTTGATACAGAAGGCAAGTGCATGTGCTTTTCCCTCTCCTGCAGCAGGGGGAAGATTAGTTCTGGAGAATAAGGCAGGGTGCTCACTTGAAGATGC
>OFHU01002641.1:0-62896 GCA_900245905.1 Lacerta viridis | reverse complement strand
TGATTTGTGATGTCCCCATTAAAGCTTGAAGAAAGCAGAAATTTTGAATAGATCCCTGTCAGACCACAACCCAGTAATACTACATATGAAATTTAAAAAAACCTACAAGGGGGAGGGGGAAGATGAATGATGAATTGTGGAGAGATGATCAAAGGGTAATTAAAGCCAAAGACGTGCTGAAAGAATTTTTCGGAAAAAATGAAAAACCAGGTACAGATAGCAAAATAATCTGGGACACAAGCAAAGCCTGCCTGAGAGGCTTTGGAATACAGCAAATGGGGAGGATTAGGAAGAGAAAAGAGAGTACAGTGGGACCTCTGGATGCGAACATAAACATTTCACAATCCCATTTATCCAATTTAATAAATAAAGAGGTGGGAAATAAAATCAAATGGACTAAACAAAGATATTTTGAATCGGCTAATAAACCAGGCAAGATGGCAGAAAGGGAAGATGAATTAAAGAACCTTTTAATGAGGGTGATAGAGGAGAGCACAAAATATGGTCTGAAGCTCAACATCAAAAACACTAAGATCATGGCCACTGGTCTCATCACCTCCTGGCAAATAGAAGGGGAAGAAATGGAGGCAGTGAGAGATTTTACTTTCTTGGTTCCATGATCACTGCAGATGGTGACAGCAGTCACGAAATTAAAAGAAGCCTGCTTCTTGGGAGAAAAGCAATGACAAACCTAGACAGCATCTTAAAAAGCAGAGACATCACCTGCCGACAAAGGTCCGTCCAGTATGATGTATGGAAGTGAGAGCTGGACCATAAAGAAGGCTGATTGCCAAAGAATTGATGCTTTTGAATTATGGCGCTGGAGGAGACTCTTGAGAGTCCCATGTTCCTTCCCCACAACAAACACTCTGTAAGATGAATAATTATTTAGCAAAAGAGTTAAATAAGGAAAATGTGAGAAGGAGAAAAGTAATATGGGGATTAATTGGCAATAACTGTGAATTAGGGGTGATTTGGAATCAACGGGGGGGGGGAATCGGGGAAGTCTGTAAAGATGATATGTGTAAAGTAAGTGATTAAATTGGGAAAGAACTGATGATTATCCCAGTGAGAGGGGGGTTTGTTGTGTATGCTCCCCTTGGTGAGAGAAAGGGGAGTTTGGAAAAATTTAATCATGTATTGTAATTTGGATTTAATTGGAAAAACTCTTAATAAATATTAATTTTTTAAAAAAAGGTCACCCAGCAGCTGCATGTGGAGGAGCGGAAACCTGAACCCGGTTCACCAGATTACGAGTTTACCGCTCTCTAACCTCTACACCACACGACTAAACGACTAAACAATAACAACAGCTGGGGAGCCTCGGGTGCCAGGTCACGAAAATGTTCCACCTGGAATATGAAACTGGTGGATGGCTGTCATTAGTTCAGATCCATTTCACAGAATCATAGAATCTTAGAGTTGGAAGGGAGCCAAGGGTCATCTAGTCTAACCCCCTGCAATGCAGGAATTTCAGCAACAGCATCCATGACAGATGTTTAAAATCCACTGTTTAAAAACCTCCAAGGAAGGATGGATAAGAGGCACTTAAGAGATTGTCTCTTCAGGTCCGATGCAGAAAGGGATTTAACCATGATTGCCTCTAGCAAAAGTTCACCATGTTTCCCGCTTACCAAAGGGAGCACATCCGAGCTAGTTGCTGTACTAAGAATCGCTTTTGCAGAATTACGATTCCAATCGATGCCCTTGGCGCTGGTGGATGGTCGGTACGGCAAAGTACAGTACAAGGAGAGACTTTGTCTGTGTGGGCAACCTTGTGTAGAGGACCTGCACCACTATTTATTGCAATGCCCGCCTAGCATGGAACCAAGAGACCGATTTATAAAACCCCTGCTCACGAATGGAACACACTAGAACAGGGTGGAAAGGGTGAAATGGCTGCTGGGTGATACTGATGACTTCCTAACCGATAAAGTAGCACTGTATGTGTTGGCAGCTGAGAAGATCAGGAGAAAAGAACTAGATAAAAAGCGGTCAATCGCAAAGGCGATTCGGACATTTAACCTGGCACGTTCTACATGAGAACCCCTTGCTATTCTATTGTAGGCAACAAATAATCTTAAGGAGATGTGATCGTGGTTTATTGTATCTGCAGTGCCTGATGTTTTTATGTTTTTTATGCTTATTGTTGCTTTTCTTTTGGTTCGCATGGTGAATGATGCCATGGCCTTTGGCTAGTGCCATAAGGTTTATGATGATGATGATCCAAGGAAGGAGAGTCCACCACATTCCAAGGGGTTCTGTTCGGCTGCCAAACAGCTCCTACTGTCAGAAAGGTTTTTACGAATGTGTAGTCGGAATCTCCTTTCTTTTAACTTGAAGCCATCTATTCGAGTCCTACCGTCCAGAGCAGGATGAAACAAGCACCCTCCCTCTTCCATGTGACAGCCCTTAAGACATCTGAAGATCTCCTCTCAGTCTCCTCTTTTCCAGGCTAAACACACCCAGCTCCTTCAAGCATTCATCGTAAGGCTTCGTTTCCAGACCCTTGGATCATCTTGGTCACCCTCCTCTGCACATGTTCCAGCTTCTTAAATTGTGGTGCCCAGAATTGGACACAGAATTCCAAGTGTGCTCTGACCGAGTGTGAGAGACCCTTCGTTTCCCACCAAGAGCCTTCACAACTGTAAAACGTTTCCCCTGTGTCTCTCCCTAGGGTTCACCGACGACTAAAATGAATCCCCAAAATGATGTTATGAGAGATGTCCTCGGGGTACCTCAGTGCTCCACGTTCTTAAAATGAAACTCCTGCCACCTTGGGATCTCCCGCCCTGGGTTCCCAAACTGCTGCAGCTTGCCTTTCCTTCTGGCAACTGCGTGGCACCTTTGGCTTCCCTGCCCAGTCCTCTGTGTGTTAGGAAAATAAGCCACCCGTCCCCTTTTCCTCAGGAAACCTCTAGTGCTTTTCCCCTCAACCACACCTCTAGAGGTACTGACGCACTGCCAGAGTCCACGAACGTTTGAAAAACAAAATATGTTTATTGAGGTAACTTAAATATCATGGATGTTAAGGTAGAATGCGGTTACAATGTTTTATCTATTAGGTACATAAGCTTGGTTACAACATGAAACAGGATAAAAGCTTTCCTTTCCTAACCTAAGCCTAACCTCCAACCCGCTCTCCCTCTCACCCTGACCCACAACAACCGCCCAACTGCCATTCTCTCCCTTTTAAAAGGTCGAAAAGACCCGCCTCTGCGATTGAGCTGCCAGTCATTCTAGAGTGGGTGTTAACTCTATGAGTGCTGGGTACCTGCTCACACCCAGGCACAGGGTTGGTCCGTTACACCGAGGCAGAATCGAGTGGTACTATTGCTTCCCTTGATCTGGACACCAGACTTCTGCTGAGGCAGCCTAGAATAGTGTTAGCTTTCTTTTGCTGCTGCATCACGCTGTTGACTCATGTTAAGCTTTGCGTCCACCAAGACCCTGAGATCTTTTCCACACATACTGCTAGAAAGGCAGGTGTCCCCCATCCTATCTTAGTGAATCTGGTTCTTCCTGCCTAAGTGCAGAACCTGACAAGACTCCCTATTGAAATTCATTTTGTTTGCTTGTGCCCAGTTCTCCAATCTCCCGTTTCCAAGTCACCTACAGCCTTGCTTTTAACCCTTTCCCCATTTCCCTACTCTTTGATTTTTTTTTTAAAGGGGGTCCCTCTTGTAAAACTTCAAAAAGGCCAGCTGCTGCAGCAGAACTGGCACTACTACAGGTGCCCCTTCCACATTTGTAGGAACCTGATCTCATTGAGGGGGGCACTGCCTGCACTCTGGAACTCCTGCCAATTGAAAGAAACATTCCTATTTAGACAAGAACTACCCGGATGCTTAGAAAGTCGAAGTAATTCTAATTTGTTTCAGCATTTTAAACCTTTGTACGCTTTTAAAGTAGCATTGTGGATTTTTCTCGATTTTACTGTAAAGCGCTGAGGCTCTCCCCCGTTTTCTTCCTTTACACTCAAGTAAAACAAACAATAAAGAAGACATGTGGGGTTTTTGGTTGTCGTCGTTTTCAGTTGCGACTGTCGGGTGACGGGCGGTGTACCAATAGAATAAAGAATAGAAGCAGCCTTTCCCCCTCACTTTCCCTCCCACCGCTTCCTCCGGCAGGACACGGGTCCTGCTGGCCTTCTTCGCCAACGGCCCTCGTCCGCTCCCTCTTCGGAGGCTTTCCCTCAGCGCCCGTCCCCACCGTTTCTTCCCTCCCTCCCTCCCTCCTCCTTCCTTCCTTCCCTACCCTCGGCCTACTCGCAGGGCCTCCTCCCTCGGAAGCCACGGAGGCCCCCTGGCCTGGCCCCGTCCCCGCAGGCCTCACAAGCCCCGTCCCACGGCGCCCCTTCCCGCTTCTCACCTGCTTCCTTTGCACGGCCGGCGCCGAAATGACCGCCAGGAGGAGGAGGAGGAGGAGGAGGAGGAGGAGGAAGCGCCGTCAGCTGCTGTCCCATCGAGCAACTCGGCGCTCCTGACAGGGGTGGGGAGCCGAGCGCCTAGCACGTCCTTGCAACACAACGGCCGCAGAAGGACGACGTTTGGACCCTGCCGGCTGCCGTACCGCCAATCCCCGCCCCCAGCCCCTCGGGTTCCCAGAGCAGGGGCGGGGCCAATGGGCCAGGGGGCGGGGCCGTTGCAAGAGGCTGATCCCGTACATGTATTAATCCGGTTTTTAGGTTGTAATCATTCTGTGCCGTTATCAATGTGTTGTGGGCTACTAGTTTGTCTTCTCCTTGCTCTGGTTTTTTATTATGCATTTTATGTTTTCCTTTTGTGTCTTTATGCTGTAAACCGTCCTGTGATTCTCCAAATAAAATAGACAAGCAAATGCTGGGCTTCCCCATTCTTGGACTCTTTTGCAAATGGCCAAAGGCTCTCATGCCAGGCTCCCGGTCTTCTCTTTCTCCCCTTTCCGGCTCCTCGCTCTGAAACCATCCTCTCCCGAAGACCAGCCAGGCAGCCCTCTAACCATTGGAGCTGATGGTCAAACACCTGCAAACTTTTCGGCCTTCCCTTGGGAGGAGTGGTGCCTGGTTTGGTACCATCAGTAAGTGAGTTTCAGAGGGAGTTCTTTAGATTTTGTCGAGGGGTTTTGGAACAGTATTTTGTCTATTGAGGTGAATATCTTGTCGTCTTGGTTTATCAATGAGATTGGACGGTATGATTTTTCTTTGCGATGGAGACTATTTTGGAAGAGCAGGGTGAGGAGGGAAGGCTTCTCCGCCTCCCTTCCCAAGTTTAAATAAATAGGCTTGTTCGGGACACAGCCACGCAGGGCTCAGATGCTGCTCCCCGGCCCAAAGCTCACCCTGCCCACTCGCGGGAGGGGAGGCACTCACTCAGGCAGGCCCTCCCACTCACTCACTGGTGCCAGAGCGGCCCTCCCATGGTGCGCTCCTAGTCAGCTGGGCTTCACTAGGATGCTGCTCCACTCTCATGGGTCCTGGCCTCTGGCACATACCTATCCGGCTCCGGCGGCCTCTGTGGTCCCTCCTGGCTTTCTCCTAGCAGCAGCAACAGTGGCAGGAGTGTGAACGGCCCCACTGGTCAGCAGGAACTTGCCGCCTTCATGGCGGTCACCACATTGCCGCACCGGAAAGTCCAGAATTCTCCTTTTATCACACCATATTTGTTTTTCCTTTTACCAAGTGAAAGGTGGCACATGCCCCAAACATGGGCATTACACGCTATTGCTCCTCAGCTTGGTGACAGTGCTGCTTCTGCCTGGCCTGGTGAAATAATTCTGGAAGAGTTGGCAGACTGAGTATCAGACACATGGAATAGTTGTATACAAGTTGTAAAAACAAAATAAAATAAAGAATTCTTTCCAGTTACACTTAGAGACCAACTAAGTTTGTTCATGGTATGAGCTTTCGTGTGCATGCACACTTCTTCCGATACAAGTTGTAAAGTTTTCTTTTGTTTACTGGATAATAGTGGGGAGGTGATGATTCCCTCCATGTTTTCATACTTAATACAGTAGGTGGGATTCAGTGTTTCCTCTGACCCATTGAAATAACCAATGAAAGTTAGCAAGTCCATTAATTTCAATGGGTCTACTGAATAAAATCTAGCTGAATCTAACCCATGAGCTGAAAAGGGGAGCACTGAGCATGCAGGTATGAGGTGCAGAGTGCTTGATCTCAGGATGGCAGTTAGCTTGGGTGTTTAGCCTACACGTTGGTGACTCTGTGAACAGTAGTAGCGTGTTTTCTGAATGGACAATCATGCTCTGCCGATGTGTGTGCATGTGTTGTTGAAAAGAAAGCTATTGGCAGTTTGACTGTAGGGAGGAGGGTGACAGAATTGGAAGTCAGCTGGGCATCAAGCAGGGGCTAGCTGAACTAGAAGCAATCGCGTAGGGTTCCGAGAGGTGTGTGCTGCTCTTTATGGTTCCACTTTCCCTGATTGCAGGCCAATCGCATAGAAAAAGGGATACTCTTGAGTAAGATCACCTCTACTGCCAGGCCAAAGCTCATTGTGATTCCCTGTCCCCACTATGCACTTTGGAGGCACCTACCTACTTGCTGTGTACTTTGTTATTAATTTTCAATGCATCAATTATATCTTTGAATTAGTTAATTATTATTGCTTTACAACTGCAGATTTATTATTATTAACAACATAAGAAAGCTGACACTACTTCTGTTCATTGTAGAGTAGTTGCAGGCTATTTATTTATTCATTCATTGCTCGGTGGTTCCCAGAGGCGGAGAGTGCAGCGTCATATTGTCTCTTTGTTTGTGCATTTACACACTAGAACAAGCTGTGATATTTATCTTCTGGAGCTCTGGGCAGAAGGCGGAAACATAAGGAATTCTAGTGCCCTTGTGTCTAGTGCATTTTAAACCTCTCCCCTGAGGGAGGCATGGTAGAAGGTCTTCCTCAAAGGCAAAACAGGAGCCAGAAGATACCGGTAAGTACAGAAGCCGGGGCAGTTGAAGCATATGAAAGTTTCTCTGGTTACCTACTTGTGATGAAGCAGATATTAGAAAACCTCTATGAACCTCTCACTTTCATTTCACGAAAACAGATTCTATAGAGGGGCTACCTCTGGAATTTTCTAAATTGGGGGGAAATTGCTGAGTATATTTTTGTACTTATAGAAATGATATCAAGTGCTTCAGTTATTGCTTTTAACATATGGTTGGGAACTGGGTTCTCCACAGGATTGCATGCTTCATAATCTTCCCATTTTGTTTTCTTAGGAAGATTGGCAAAATAATTCTGTTCTTGGGAAGAAAACATAGCTACGGAGGAAAGGATTGACATAGGATTAGGAACTCTGTGAACCTCTTAAGTGAGCTATATGTGAAAATCCAAGTGGAGATTTGCAGCCTGGGTAGGATTCAGTGTGTTCTCGGTTCCCAACAAAACCACCTGGAGCGGCAGGAGTTCATTACTACCCATTAGCTGACATTTATGGCAGACTTCCCCCTACCCTACCAGTGATGAGGTTGCAACATGGTTTTGACTTGAGTCACTAGCAGCTTTCTACATGGATGTCCGAAACTATATTGAATTTCCCCTCCTCTACAAGTAAACACCATAGTCTGTGCTTCATGAAGTTAGCTAGGAAGAGTTTTGTGGAGTGTCTGGGGAAATCTCATGTTGGATCTAGGAGTCCTGGTTTGAACTCAGAGGTCCCCCACCCCTCCCTCTTGTAGCAGATTTATTGTGATTCTGTGGGGAAGTTACTGCAGGTCATTTTTGCTTTTCTTACTCTTAATGGGAATAATTTCGTGCCCCTCCTCACAGAGCGGTTATGAGAGCAAATGTAATCATGCTTAAACTGTTGGTAGCTGTGTTGCTTCAGCAGAGCAAAAAGAGAGAGAAAAGTAAGTGGATTAATAAGTACTTTTAATTAGAAGTGCTCAGGTACAGAACAAGGGCTTCAACAGACAAACACTGACAACAGTAACTTCTGGTTCAGTGATGGGGAACCTGTGACCTTCTGGATGTTGAAGTAGAACACCCCATCAATCCGAGACCAGTCGCTGGGCCATGCATCCCAGCAGGCCTAAATGCTCCTGCCTCCCATCCACCCCCCACCTGACTGACTCACACACTTGGGCAGCAGCATCCTGTGGGTAGGTAAGGAAAAATATAGGTATAAAAGGAAAATTCCCTGGGTGCCCAGATGGTTCCCCGTCGTCCTTGGGAAAAGTGACAAGTGGGGTGCCTCCAGGTTCTGTCCTGGGCCCCTTGTTGTTCAATGGCTTTACAAATGACTTTATAAATGTCCTCCATTGTGACATGTCCCCCTGCTGAGTGACTTGGCTGAGGATTTTGGGAAGAGCAAGCATTTGAAGTTAGCAAGTGAAGATGGCAGGTGACAAACTCGAGATGTTCCAGAAGGGAATGAAAAGACTCACGTCATCCCATGTGTAAGTAGGATTTCTCATTCTCATTCCCAAATTCAGCACAGAGGTATCTAGAAGCCATCTCCTAATTTCCTCCCTTTTCTTCCCTAGTTTCCGAAGTTTGAGAAAGCTCCGCAGGCTGCTGGTCTCCTGCTGCCGCTTGCCCAAGATACATCCCCTGGTCAGCGATGAGGAGGGAAAGGATGAGTGGAAGGAGGAGGTGAATGTAATGAAGGACGGGAGGGAGGAGCTGTTAAAGATAAGATCTATTTATGTCAGACCATGCGACCAGGAGATGGAGTCCACCGATACCAACGTGGATGGTCAGTGTTGATCTTTCTTCATCAGGAACAGGGAGGCCAGAGAAAGTCAGGCTGCGGGGCTGAGGAGGGAGCAGAAAGATGGGTTAGGAACATAATAATAAATTAAAATACTAAGAATCTTTTCTCTTCTCTTTCTCTTCCAGGCAGCGGCAGCAGTGAGACCAGCAGCTCCAGCCCAGCTCCTACCCCCCCCACGCCCAGTTCCCCCTTCCCCACAATTCCAAATTTTTGGTTCCACTTTTGAAGAAAACCCAAGATGGAACTCAGGATGCTAAATTAATTTACTTATTAAATGACGAGGAACCGAATAGAACCCATATGGTCGCTAGGTTTTTGACTAATGTGCTATTTACAAAGAAGAGGAATGGTTCTCTTCCCATTTATGACAATGCAGAAAATAATTAAGACCTATTATTGGGGCGATAAAATAGGTGATAAATTAATTTTAACAGATTTTTATTTTAATTAAAAAAAACTAGTTCAGTTGGACTACTCAGATCTCAGTGTGACTTAGATGGAAGGGTGTAAATGGGTTGTTTTAAAATTGGTTTCGTACTGTATTGTTTAAATTTGTTAAATTGTTTTACTCTGTGTGTATTATGATGAATGTGTTTTGCGATGTGATATGGGCCACATGGCCGAAATAAACCTACCTACCTACAGCGGGAAGAAAGTTACTTGCCCAACCTAGCTATACAATGTAATCCCACATGTGCACGCATGCCTATGACCTCATGACTAATTAATAACTAATTAAGAGTATCCTTCCCTCGTGTTACTGAAAACAGGGTTAGAAAGGGCCCTGGGTCACCTGGCCCAGCCCCCCATATACGAATGTAAACTAGATTAGCCCCAAGGCCCCTGGCCTCCTTTAAATCCTAGGAGCGGACCAGGGGGAAGCCTGCACCGGCAAGTCCGCTCCTCCTAGCTCCGCCCCCTGGACTGCTGCAGATTGGCCGGTTCAAACGGCTGGGTTCTGGCGGGAACTCGGAGGTGGTGACCCCGGTAGGCAGAGCAACGGCCACAGGAGCAGTGTGGCTCTTCCTTGCCCCTCTTCCTCCCGGTAAGAAGCAGTGATGCTGCTCCCAGGAAAGCAGCAGCTAAGGCACCTCTTCTACCAAGCTCTTCTCTTCAGTTTATTCCATTTTTTTGCCCACCTTTCTCTCCAAGATGCCATACGTGGTTCTCCTCATTTAATCCCCATAACAACCCTTTGAAATAGGTGAGGCTAGACTCCTTAAACTTGCCCCTCCCTGCCGCCCCCCTTCCTTGCCTCCCTCCCTCCCTCCCTCCCTCCCTCCCTCCACCGGTGTGGTCTGCCAGAAGGGCGCGCCTACCAGTGCCATGCCTGTTTTGGGGTCCCTCACTCTGGCACAACCATCACAGGGGAGCAAAATCGGGGCAGTCGATTCTGGGAACAGAGGCCGATTCGTGGTGTCCTATGATGCTTTAATAGCAGGGCATTTGAGGGGTTGGAAAGTGTGGCCCAAGGAAAACAGCTTGAGAACCACTGTGCTCATTGTTGATCCTCAAGTTCTGTGCCTCTGCTAATAGTTCTTTATCTTTCAGTTGGGCTTGAACTGGACAGTCCTTCATATAGGGAACTGCTTCAGCTAGAAGGCTGTCTTTCTGAAGGTAGCATTGGGCCAGTTGTGCGCTGCGAGAATCTGAATCAGGGAGTTGTACAAATGTGCAGATTTGAAGCAGAACACCCCATCAATCCGAGATTCAACATTATCTGCTTCTAAGATTACATGCTAGGATAGGAGTACTGGAAGAGGACTTGTCTCTGGATATTGAGAACATATTGAGAATAAGAGTGAACAAGTCAAAAAACAGGAAAGGACCGGGTGATTGTCTCGTATTTTTGAACTCGAGGCTACTCAGAGACAAAATCTTGTTGAAGGGCAGAGCAAACCCATTGTGTATAGATGGGAAGCATATTGAGAGAATGAAAGAAGAATTCCCAACCCATCTATTAAAAAAGAGAGAGAATTATACATTTTTGACATTGGCGATTAAGAAAAACAAAATATTATTCAAATGGGAATTCCCCGAGGGACTCAATTTTACATATAAAGAGAGAAGAACTTACAGATCGGTGGAAGAAGCCAGAATCTTCTGGAGGAAGTACGGGGAAGAGTTAGGAGGAGAGAAGCTTCAAGAGTGAGGAAATAAAAACAAGACTAAGACTTTTAATTACGATTTCTATTTTTTGCTTTCCTTTCTATCACCGCTTGATTACTTAAGGAAGACTTGACAAATTTAATAAAATTGTATGGCCTTTAAATGTATCTTTCGGCACGTGAATGGGCTGAACAGTAAACTAAAAAGGAATAAAGGAGAATGTATATTAAAGAGGATAAAATGGACATTACCGGTTTATGCTTACAAGAGACGCAAATATCTAATAAGCATATAAGGGTTTTAAAAAATAAAAATCAGGGTCTAGAGTTTATAGCATCAGGTACGGAGAAAAAGAGGGGAGTGGTCATCTACGCAAAACCAATCTTAAACCCGCAACTGTTATTTCAAAATGAGTCCTAGGGGTAGAAATACAAAAAAATGAAGAAAAATAATTTTGGTAGGGAATTACACTCTTAATAAAAACAAATTAGAATTCTATAGACATTTGGAAGAGTACTATTTCAGTGAAAATATAATAATGATGGGGGGGGTTTAATGGAGTTATATCCATTGAAATGGATAGGAAGGACAGAGATAGGCTATCTAACTCGGGTACATTGCCACTCTGCTTCTTCCAAACGATGGGAAATTCCAATCTTTACGATATCTGGAGAATTAAACATCCTAACGTAAAAGTTATCACTCATTTTTCTGAAGTCAAAAAGTCAGGTGGGAGAATTGATGCGATCTGGACTTCGAAAAAATTGACACGGAGCTTGGAGAAAGCAGAAATTTGGAATAGATCCCTGTCAGACCACAACCCAGTGATGAATGATGAATTGTGGAGAGATGATCAAAGGGTAATTAAAGCCAAAGAAGTGCTGAAAGAATTTTTCGAAATAAATGAAAAACAAGGTAGAGCTAGCAAAACAATCTGGGACGCAAGCATAGCCTACATGAGAGGCTTTGGAATAGAACAAGTGGGGAGGATTAGGAAGAGTAAAGCGAGTAATATAATGGAAATAAACAGATCAGAGAAACTAAAAGAGAGTTGGTAAAAAACCCCAAAAATGAGAAAACACTCCAAAACATAAACATTTTACAATCCCATTGTTCCAATTTAATAAATAAAGAGGTGAAAAATAAAATCAAATGGACTAAACGAAGATGGAAGTTGTGCTCAGCAGTGATTTTCACCACTGAGGATGCGCTCACGCTGATGCCTCTTGTTTCTACGTTTCCAGACGCACTTGGGGAGGCCGGGTTATTTAGCCGTACTAACCCAATACCGCTTAATCCGATCTTCTAAGTCCCTATCAGAATTGTCAGACATACCTGGGGACTCCGATGAATCCACAGAATCTCTCCTAGACTCACGTCCGCGTTTCCTGGTTTGGCGGGATTTCTCCTTCCTGCGCTGCGACCTATGTGATTCAGGGCACGAGGAACTGTCAGGAAAACTAGAGGAGGGAGACCTAGCTCTGCGCCTAAGTGTCCGAGAACGGCGACGGGGAGAATGAGATTTCCCCATGAGCGCCTCGGCCCGCTCCGATGGGCAACAGTTGTGTCCCTGCTGTCCCTTCCCCAGCGACCAAGAAGAGGAATATTCCTTAGAAGAGGAATAATCAGGGGAGGGGGGGGGAAGGACTCCCCTGATGGCTAACCGCTTGATGGTGGTCACAAGGCTCCCAGGTGAGGTGGGAGAGCCAACCGATGCTGCCTTTTTGCCTCCAGCAGAAACACAGGGTGTGGCGGCCCGCTTCCTCCGCAAGAGAGCGCCCTCTTCTTCATCTTTTTAGCCACCTGCATGGCTCAGCTAGGAGCTCCCACTGTTGTGCTCTTACGTGTGCGAGGTGGAGATGCCCCCTGGTTGTCGGGTTGTGCTAGCGCATGGTGGCGTAATATTGTTGTTGTTGTTCAGTCGTGTCCGACTTTTCGTGACCCCATGGACCAGAGCACGCCAGGCACGCCTATCCTTCACTGCCTCTCGCAGTTTGGCCAAACTCATGTTAGTAGCTTCGAGAACACTGTCCAACCATCTCATCCTCTGTCGTCCCCTTCTCCTTGTGCCCTCCATCTTTCCCAACATCAGGGTCTTTTCTAGGGAGTCTTCTCTTCTCATGAGGTGGCCAAAGTACTGGAGCCTCAACTTCAGGATCTGTCCTTCTAGTGAGCACTCAGGGCTGATTTCTTTGAGAATGGATAGGTTTGATCTTCTTGCAGTCCATGGGACTCTCAAGAGTCTCCTCCAGCACCATAATTCAAAAGCATCAATTCTTCGGCGATCAGCCTTCTTTATGGTCCAGCTCTCACTTCCATACATTACTACTGGGAAAACCATAGCTTTAACTATATGGACCTTTGTTGGCAAGGTGATGTCTTTGCTTTTTAAGATGCTGTCTAGGTTTGTCATTGCTTTTCTCCCAAGAAGCAGGCGTCTTCTAATTTCGTGACTGCTGTCACCATCTGCAGTGATCATGGAACCCAAGAAAGTGAAATCTCTCACTGCCTCCATTTCTTCCCCTTCTATTTGCCAGGAGGTGATGGGACCAGTGGCCATGATCTTAGTTTTTTTTGATGTTGAGCTTCAGACCATATTTTGCGCTCTCTCTTTCACCCTCATTAAAAGGTTGGCGTAATATTATGGTTACTATTATTCTTATCAATGTTATTATTACCTTGATAAGGAAAAGGACTGATAATATCAGGAAGTGATACAGCAAAGAATAGGAAGAAAGAGCCACAGAGTCGGAGAATCTAAGCCTGCGCTGAGGGAAAGCTGTGCTTAGAAAACAGAGACTTTGACCATCTGAGTGTGTACGCACACATTCTTAGAGCCAAGGCAACGGAACCCTCCCAAGTAGGAGGGCTGTTCTTTAAAGGGGCACACCATACCCAGACCCAAGAAGCAGCTGGGTTCTGGTGGGAACTCTGAGTCAGGGACCCCGGGAGGCAGAGAACGGCCACAGGAGCAGTGTGGCTCCAAGAAGGTGGTGCAGTGCGCCAGGCTGCAAATGTGGATCTTTCTTCATCAGGAACAGGGAGGCCAGAGAAATCCTGGCTGCGGGGGGGATGGGGTGGAGGGAGCAGAAAGCTGGGTTATGAACATAATAATAAATTAAAATAATAAATTAAAAGGAGGAGGTGACAGTGATTAAGGATGGAAGGGAGGAGGTGGTGAAAGTAAGATCAATATATGTTAGACCATGCGACCAGGGGATGGAGTCCACCGATACCAACGTGGATAGTGAGTATTGATCTTTCTTCATCAGGAACAGGGAGGCCAGAGAAATCCTGGCTGCGGGGCTGAGGAGGGAGCAGAAATATGGGTTATCAACATAAAAATGCTAAGAATCTTTTTTCTTCTTTTCTCTTCCAGGCAGCGGCAGCAGTGAGACCAGCAGCTCCAGCGGAGCTCCTACCCCCCCTCCCACCCCCAGTTCCCCCCTTCCCCACAATTCCAAGCGTCTAAATAAACAAATATATAAATAATGGTTGTTTGGATTCAAATAAAGTTTGTCATACAAATATGCTAGTCTTTGATCATGTTTTTATCCCAGGGGGTTCTTTTTTCCAAAAGTTGTGGGGATGGGTGCATCTACAGCGGGAAGAAAGTTACTTGCCCAAAAATGGAAAGAAGAAGAAGACGTCCCAGCGAAAGAAGAATGGATACAAAAACTTATGGAATATGCAGAAATGGTGAAACTTACATGAAAAATAAGAAAGCAGGATAACCAACTGTTTATAAAAGAATGGAAATGGTTTATGGAATATTTACAAATAAACTGTAAATGGATCAGAACATTGTAATCACCTGCAGTTTTATAAGAGTATATAAAGTAGATGGATAAATGAGCAAATTAAGTTAATTTGGGTATGCAGAAAATATAAAAAATAAATTTAAGGAACAGCAGAAAGAGGGGGCAGGAAGTCGAGTTTTGAAATATTAAAATGATTGTAAAATTATTGAAATGTATAAAAGTTGAAAGTCATAAATGAACTATAAGAAGAGAAGGGCAGGGCAGTGAGAGATCACCAGCATTCCTGTCACCATTCACCTGCGCAGCTCTGGCTGCCCCCCACCCACCTTGACAACGGAAGCCTCCCAAGTGGGAGGGAAATTCTCTCAAGGGCCGACAAGCGGAGTAAACTGCAGCACCTCAAGATTGCATGCTGGCGCAGCACAGATGACATGAGTTGGAAGGGACCCTCAGGACCATCCAGTCCAACCCCCGGCAAGGCAGAAATATCCCACTACCCCACCATCAGGATCCAACATGCAACCGTGGCCCTATCAGCACCAGGTTTGAACCAGCTGAGCTGCCCAGGCCCTGAAGAAGAGAATTCATGAGTGCATGCTCCCACATAGAGTACCATAGATCCCCTGCAAACTAGCCCTACACTGTAACCCCGCATGTGCACGCATGCCTATGACCTTATGACTAATTAATAACGAATTAACAGTATCCTCCCCTCGTGTTACTGAAAACAGGGTTAGAAGGGGCCCTGGGTCATCTAGCCCAGCCCCCCATAGATTAGCCCAGAGCCCCCTGGCCTCCTTTATAAAGGCCTCTGGCCTCCTTTATAAATCTGAGGAGCGGCCCAGAGGGAAGCCTGCATCGGTAAGGTCCGCTCCTCCTAGCTTTGCCCCAGACCGCTGCAGATGGGCCGATTCAAACGGCCGGGTTCTGGCGGGAACTCGCAGGCGGTGACCCCGGGAGGCAGAGCAACGGCCACAGGAGCAGTGTGCCTCCAAGACGGTGGTGCAGTGCGCCAGGCTGCAAATGTCGCTTACCGCCGGGACATGATGAGCGACCCCGAATGGTTCCTCGTCCTCCTGGGGAAAAGTGACAAGTGGGGTGCTGCCAGGTTCTGTCCTGGGCCCCTGCTTGTTCAATGGCTTTATAAATGACTTGGATGATGGAATTGAGGGGATGCTCATCCAATTGGCAGATGACACCAAACTGGGAGGGGGGGTAGCTAATGTTGCAGAAGACAGAATCTGAATTCAAAATGACACGAACAGATTTGAGAACTGGGCAGAAGCAAACAAAATGAATTTCAATAGGGAGTCATGTCAGGTTCTGCACTTAGGCAGGAAGAACCAGATTCACTAAGATAGGATGGGGGACACCTGCCTTTCTAGCAGTATGTGTGGAAAAGATCTCAGGGTCTTGGTGGACGCAAAGCTTAACATGAGTCAACAGCGTGATGCAGCAGCAAAAGAAAGCTAACACTATTCTAGGCTGCCTCAGCAGAAGTCTGGTGTCCAGATCAAGGGAAGCAATAGTATCACTCGATTCTGCCTTGGTCAGAGCACACTTGAAATTCTGTGTCCAATTCTGGCACCACAATTTAAGAAGGATGCTGACCAGCTGGAACATGTGCAGAGGAGGGTGACCAAGATGATCAAGGGTCTGGAAACGAAGCCTTACGATGAATGCTTGAAGGAGCTGGGTATGTTTAGCCTGGAAAAGAGGAGACTGAGAGGAGATCTTCAGATGTCTTAAGGGCTGTCACATGGAAGAGGGAGGGTGCTTGTTTCATCCTGCTCTGGACGGTAGGACTCGAACAGATGGCTTCAAGTTAAAAGAAAAGAGATTCCGACTAAACATTCGTAAAAACCTTTCCGACAGTAAGAGCTGTTTGGCAGTTGAACAGACTCCCTTGGAAGGTGGTGGGAGTCATGTCAGGTTCCCTGGAGGTTGTGTGTCGAGACCTCGCAACCACCCCCTTGGAGATGAATATTCATCGAAGATGAATAAAGACACCATGACACAGAATATATGGTGAATGTGAGCAGTAAATGGCTTAGGCATTGGATAGTCCAGACTATATCAGACTCCTGCCCACTGCGCAGGAAGTCTGGTAAGGGTAAACCACCGCTAAGGGGAGCCCCGTCGATACAAACCAACTCGAGGTCCCCTTGGGTTCCCGAAGGGGTCGTGGCATGGCCCTAGCCAAGCACCGGACTTCGGACGAGATCCACACCCCCAGATTCCTTTAACCGACTACCCTTAAGCTTGGAGGGGCAGGCGATGGCTGGGCCTGCCCTCCCCTAACATGAGGTCACCCAATGCCTAACCGCAAACCTTACCAGGTTGTGACGATTGCTATGAGGTAGGCGGAAACCAAATGGCTCAGGCAATCTGCCAAGTGGAAAAAATTCCTACCAGGTCTCTGACACAAGACAGGTGACCAACCGAAGCCCAAAGCAAGCCCAGTGAAGAAACCTGAAAGGAGGGAGGGAGGGAGATTGAGGAAGCGAGCCAAGAGGAAGTCCCCTGGCTCACGCCCTCGCTTAAATGTGTCTTGGCCACGCCCCCCAGCCACAGGAGAGTGGGTGGTCGCACAGCCGACCGCAAACCCGCCCCATGGTTAAGTGGAGTGGACTTTTCAAACAGAGGCTGGATGGCCACCTGCCATGGATGCTGCTGCTGAAATTCCTGCATTACACGGGGTTGGACTAGATGACCCTTGGCTCCCTTCCAACTCTAAGATTCTATGATTCTGTGTAATGGATCTGAACTAATGACAGCCATCCACCAGTTTCATATTCAAAACTGCTTCCCACCCCAACCCCTTCTTGATTACTATATATAAATAATACATTAAAGTAGACAAATAATAGCTTACAAAAAGGATCAATAAATGTCTCCCTCATTGTCTATAAACTTTCATCAGAATCACATGTCAGGTTTTCTTTTGTGAATGAAATAAAATGGTTTCAACCAGTTTTTTAATAGCCAATAATCAAATGTAGAGGTTGGGGTACATTTAAACATAATACTGGACAGATTACCACAGGGTGTTGAGAGGGGTTATTTTGAACTATTAAGTGCGAAACAGCAGCCGTAGTCGAGGCCAGAAGTGCTTTCCCTTGGTAACCCCGCCATGTTGAAAAGGGGGGGGGGTGTTTACAAGGTGCATTTCCAGTCCTGTTCAGAATGCACCATGCTGGATGAAGCCAGATCTTTTCTAAAGAAATTGAATAAAACCGCTTAACCCTCTGAAAGATATATTTGAAAAGTGAATGTTAAGGGGAACAATGCCAATTATTAAGCAAGATAGCTAAAGTAACAGGGTCATGTGCTTCATTGTGACACGTCCCCCTGCTGAGTGACTTGGCTGAGAACTTTGGGAAGAGCAAGCATTTGAAGTTAGCAAGTGAAGAAATTAGTTAGAAACTCAAGATGTTCCTGGAGAAGATGAATAGACTAAAGTCATCCCATGTGTAAGTAGGATTTCTCCTTCTCATTCCCAAATTCAGCACAGCACATCTCTAGAAAGCATCTCCTAATTTCCCCCCTCTTCTTCCCTAGGTTCCGAAGGCTGAGAAGGCTCCGCGGGCTGCTGGTCTCCTGCTGCCGCTTGCCCAAGATACATCCCCTGGTCAGCAAAGAGGAGTGGAAGGAGGAGGTGACAGTGATTAAGGATGGAAGGGAGGAGGTGGTGAAAGTAAGATCAATATATGTTAGACCATGCGACCAGGGGATGGAGTCCACCGATACCAACGTGGATAGTGAGTATTGATCTTTCTTCATCAGGAACAGGGAGGCCAGAGAAATCCTGGCTGCGGGGCTGAGGAGGGAGCAGAAATATGGGTTATCAACATAAAAATGCTAAGAATCTTTTTTCTTCTTTTCTCTTCCAGGCAGCGGCAGCAGTGAGACCAGCAGCTCCAGCGGAGCTCCTACCCCCCCTCCCACCCCCAGTTCCCCCTTCCCCACAATTAAAATTGTCCAAATAAATAAATATAAATAAATATAAATAATGGTTGTGTGATTTGTGATGTCCCCATTAAAGCTTGAAGAAAGCAGAAATTTTGAATAGATCCCTGTCAGACCACAACCCAGTAACACTACATATGAAATTAAAAAAAACCTACAAGGGGGAGGGGGAAGATGAATGATGAATTGTGGAGATATGATCAAAGGGTAATTAAAGCCAAAGACGTGCTGAAAGAATTTTTCGGAAAAAATGAAAAACCAGGTACAGATAGCAAAATAATCTGGGACACAAGCAAAGCCTGCCTGAGAGGCTTTGGAATACAACAAATGGGGAGGATTAGGAAGAGAAAAGAGAGTACAGTGGGACCTCTGGATGCGAACATAAACATTTCACAATCCCATTTATCCAATTTAATAAATAAAGAGGTGGGAAATAAAATCAAATGGACTAAACAAAGATATTTTGAATCGGCTAATAAACCAGGCAAGATGGCAGAAAGGGAAGATGAATTAAAGAACCTTTTAATGAGGGTGATAGAGGAGAGCACAAAATATGGTCTGAAGCTCAACATCAAAAACACTAAGATCATGGCCACTGGTCTCATCACCTCCTGGCAAATAGAAGGGGAAGAAATGGAGGCAGTGAGAGATTTTACTTTCTTGGTTCCATGATCACTGCAGATGGTGACAGCAGTCACGAAATTAAAAGACGCCTGCTTCTTGGGAGAAAAGCAATGACAAACCTAGACAGCATCTTAAAAAGCAGAGACATCACCTTGCCGACAAAGGTCCGTATAGTAGTGATGTATGGAAGTGAGAGCTGGACCATAAAGAAGGCTGATTGCCAAAGAATTGATGCTTTTGAATTATGGCGCTGGAGGGACTCTTGAGAGTCCCATGTTCCTTCCCCACAACAAACACTCTGTAAGATGAATAATTATTTAGCAAAAGAGTTAAATAAGGAAAATGTGAGAAGGAGAAAAGTAATATGGGGATTAATTGGCAATAACTGTGAATTAGGGGTGATTTGGAATCAACGGGGGGGGGGAATCGGGGAAGTCTGTAAAGATGATATGTGTAAAGTAAGTGATTAAATTGGGAAAGAACTGATGATTATCCCAGTGAGAGGGGGGTTTGTTGTGTATGCTCCCCTTGGTGAGAGAAAGGGGAGTTTGGAAAAATTTAATCATGTATTGTAATTTGGATTTAATTGGAAAAACTCTTAATAAATATTAATTTTTTAAAAAAAGGTCACCCAGCAGCTGCATGTGGAGGAGCGGAAACCTGAACCCGGTTCACCAGATTACGAGTTTACCGCTCTTAACCTCTACACCACACGACTAAACGACTAAACAACAACAACAGCTGGGGAGCCTCGGGTGCCAGGTCACGAAAATGTTCCACCTGGAATATGAAACTGGTGGATGGCTGTCATTAGTTCAGATCCATTTCACAGAATCATAGAATCTTAGAGTTGGAAGGGAGCCAAGGGTCATCTAGTCTAACCCCCTGCAATGCAGGAATTTCAGCAACAGCATCCATGACAGATGTTTAAAATCCACTGTTTAAAAACCTCCAAGGAAGGATGGATAAGAGGCACTTAAGAGATTGTCTCTTCAGGTCCGATGCAGAAAGGGATTTAACCATGATTGCCTCTAGCAAAAGTTCACCATGTTTCCCGCTTACCAAAGGGAGCACATCCGAGCTAGTTGCTGTACTAAGAATCGCTTTTGCAGAATTACGATTCCAATCGATGCCCTTGGCGGTGGTGGATGGTCGGTATGGCAAAGTACAGTACAAGGAGAGACTTTGTCTGTGTGGGCAACCTTGTGTAGAGGACCTGCACCACTATTTATTGCAATGCCCGCCTAGCATGGAACCAAGAGACCGATTTATAAAACCCCTGCTCACGAATGGAACACACTAGAACAGGGTGGAAAGGGTGAAATGGCTGCTGGGTGATACTGATGACTTCCTAACCGATAAAGTCGCACTGTATGTGTTGGCAGCTAAGAAGATCAGGAGAAAAGAACTAGATAAAAAGCGGTCAATCGCAAAGGCGATTCGGACATTTAACCTGGCACGTTCTACATGAGAACCCCTTGCTATTCTATTGTTGTTGTTGTTGTTGTTGTTCAGTCGTTCAGTCGTGTCCGACCCTTCGTGACCCCATGGACCAGAGCACGCCAGGCACGCCTATCCTTCACTGCCTCTCGCAGTTTGGCCAAACTCATGTTAGTAGCTTCAAGAACACTGTCCAACCATCTCATCCTCTGTCGTCCCCTTCTCCTTGTGCCCTCCATCTTTCCCAACATCAGGGTCTTTTCTAGGGAGTCTTCTCTTCTCATGAGGTGGCCAAAGTACTGGAGCCTCAACTTCAGGATCTGTCCTTCCAGTGAGCACTCAGGGCTGATTTCTTTGAGAATGGATAGGTTTGATCTTCTTGCAGTCCATGGGACTCTCAAGAGTCTCCTCCAGCACCATAATTCAAAAGCATCAATTCTTCGGCGATCAGCCTTCTTTATGGTCCAGCTCTCACTTCCGTACATTACTACTGGGAAAACCATAGCTTTAACTATACGGACCTTTGTCGGCAAGGTGATGTCTTTGCTTTTTAAGATGCTGTCTAGGTTTGTCATTGCTTTTCTCCCAAGAAGCAGGCGTCTTCTAATTTCGTGACTGCTGTCACCATCTGCAGTGATCATGGAACCCAAGAAAGTAAAATCTCTCACTGCCTCCATTTCTTCCCCTTCTATTTGCCAGGAGACCAGTGGCCATGATCTTAGTTTTTTTTGATGTTGAGCTTCAGACCATATTTTGCGCTCTCCTCTTTCACCCTCATTAAAAGGTTCTTTAATTCCTCCTCACTTTCTGCCATCAAGGTAGTATCATCAGCATATCTGAGGTTGTTGATATTTTTTCCGGCAATCTTAATTCCGGTTGGGATTCATCCAGTCCAGCCTTTCGCATGATGAATTCTGCATATAAGTTAAATAAGCAGGGAGACAATATACAGCCTTGTCGTACTCCTTTCCCAATTTTGAACCAATCAGTTGTTCCATATCCAGTTCTAACTGTAGCTTCTTGTCCCACATAGAGATTTCTCAGGAGACAAATGAGGTGATCCGGCACTCCCATTTCTTTAAGAACTTGCCATAGTTTGCTGTGGTCGACACAGTCAAATGCTTTTGCGTAGTCAATGAAGCAGAAGTAGATGTTTTTCTGGAACTCTCTAGCTTTCTCCATAATCCAGCGCATGTTTGCAATTTGGTCTCTGGTTCCTCTGCCCCTTCGAAATCCAGCTTGCACTTCTGGGAGTTCTCGGTCCACATACTGCTTAAGCCTGCCTTGTAGAATTTTAAGCATAACCTTGCTAGCGTGTGAAATGAGTGCAATTGTGCGGTAGTTGGAGCATTCTTTGGCACTGCCCTTCTTTGGGATTGGGATGTAGACTGATCTTCTCCAATCCTCTGGCCACTGCTGAGTTTTCCAAACTTGCTGGCATATTGAGTGTAGCACCTTAACAGCATCATCTTTTAAAATTTTAAATAGTTCAGCTGGAATATCATCACTTCCACTGGCCTTGTTGTTAGCAAGGCTTTCTAAGGCCCATTTGACTTCACTCTCCAGGATGTCTGGCTCAAGGTCAGCAACCACACTACCTGGGGTGTATGAGACCTCCATATCTTTCTGGTATAATTCCTCTGTGTATTCTTGCCACCTCTTCTTGATGTCTTCTGCTTCTGTTAGGTCCTTTCCACTTTTGTCCTTTATTGTGGTAATCTTTGTACGAAATGTTCCTTTCATATCTCCAATTTTCTTGAACAGATCTCTGGTTTTTCCCATTCTGTTATTTTCCTCTATTTCTTTGCATTGCTCGTTTAGAAAGGCCCTCTTGTCTCTCCTTGCTATTCTTTGGAAATCTGCATTCAATTTCCTGTATCTTTCACGATCTCCTTCGCATTTTGCTTGTCTTCTCTCCCCCGCTATTTGTAAGGCCTCATTGGACAGCCACTTTGCTTTCTTGCATTTCTTTTTCATTGGGATGGTTTTCGTTGCTGTCTCCTGTATAATGTTACGAGCCTCCATCCACAGTTCTTCAGGTACTCTATCCACCAAATCTAAATCCTTGAACCTGTTCTTCACTTCAACTGTGTATTCATAAGGAATTTGATTTAGATTGAATCTTACTGGCCCCAGTGGTTTTTCCTACTTTCTTCAGTTTAAGCTGGAATTTTGCTATAAGAAGCTGATGATCTGAGCCACAGTCAGCTCCAGGTCTTGTTTTTGCTGAGTGTATAGAGCTTCTCCATCTTTGGCTGCAGAGAATATAATCAATCTGATTTCGATGTTGCCCATCTGGTGATGTCCATGTGTAGAGTCGTCTCTTGTGTTGTTGGAAAAGAGTGTTTGTGATGACCAGCTTGTTCTCTTGACAGAACTCTATTAGCCTTTGCCCTGCTTCATTTTGATCTCCAAGGCCAAACTTGCCAGTTGTTCCTTTTATCTCTTGACTCCCTACTTTAGCATTCCAATCCCCTATAATGAGAAGAACATCCTTCTTTGGTGTCATTTCTATAAGTTGTTGTAAGTCTTCATAGAATTGGTCAATTTCGGTTTGTATTCTATTCTATTGTAGGCAACAAATAATTTTAAGGAGATGTGATCGTGGTTTATTGTATCTGCAGTGCCTGATGTTTTTATGGTTTTTATGCTTATTGTTGCTTTTCTTTTGGTTCGCATGGTGAATGATGCCATGGCCTTTGGCTAGTGCCATAAGGTTTATGATGATGATGATCCAAGGAAGGAGAGTCCACCACATTCCAAGGGGCTCTGTTCGGCTGCCAAACAGCTCCTACTGTCAGAAAGGTTTTTACGCATGTTTAGTCGGAATCTCCTTTCTTTTGACTTGAAGCCATCTATTCGAGTCCTACCGTCCAGAGCAGGATGAAACAAGCACCCTCCCTCTTCCATGTGACAGCCCTTAAGACATCTGAAGATCTCCTCTCAGTCTCCTCTTTTCCAGGCTAAACATACCCAGCTCCTTCAAGCATTCATCGTAAGGCTTCGTTTCCAGACCCTTGATCATCTTGGTCACCCTCCTCTGCACATGTTCCAGCTTCTTAAATTGTGGTGCCCAGAATTGGACACAGAATTCCAAGTGTGCTCTGACCAAGGCAGAATCGAGTGGTACTATTGCTTCCCTTGATCTGGACACCAGACTTCTGCTGAGGCAGCCTAGAATAGTGTTAGCTTTCTTTTGCTGCTGCATCACGCTGTTGACTCATGTTAAGCTTTGCGTCCACCAAGACCCTGAGATCTTTTCCACACATACTGCTAGAAAGGCAGGTGTCCCCCATCCTATCTTAGTGAATCTGGTTCTTCCTGCCTAAGTGCAGAACCTGACAAGACTCCCTATTGAAATTCATTTTGTTTGCTTGTGCCCAGTTCTCCAATCTCCCGTTTCCAAGTCACCTACAGCCTTGCTTTTAACCCTTTCCCCATTTCCCTACTCTTTGATTTTTTTTTTAAAGGGGGTCCCTCTTGTAAAACTTCAAAAAGGCCAGCTGCTGCAGCAGAACTGGCACTACTACAGGTGCCCCTTCCACATTTGTAGGAACCTGATCTCATTGAGGGGGGCACTGCCTGCACTCTGGAACTCCTGCCAATTGAAAGAAACATTCCTATTTAGACAAGAACTACCCGGATGCTTAGAAAGTCGAAGTAATTCTAATTTGTTTCAGCATTTTAAACCTTTGTACGCTTTTAAAGTAGCATTGTGGATTTTTCTCGATTTTACTGTAAAGCGCTGAGGCTCTCCCCCGTTTTCTTCCTTTACACTCAAGTAAAACAAACAATAAAGAAGACATGTGGGGTTTTTGGTTGTCGTCGTTTTCAGTTGCGACTGTCGGGTGACGGGCGGTGTACCAATAGAATAAAGAATAGAAGCAGCCTTTCCCCCTCACTTTCCCTCCCACCGCTTCCTCCGGCAGGACACGGGTCCTGCTGGCCTTCTTCGCCAACGGCCCTCGTCCGCTCCCTCTTCGGAGGCTTTCCCTCAGCGCCCGTCCCCACCGTTTCTTCCCTCCTTCCTTCCTTCCTTCCTTCCTTCCCTACCCTCGGCCTACTCGCAGGGCCTCCTCCCTCGGAAGCCACGGAGGCCCCCTGGCCTGGCCCCGTCCCCGCAGGCCTCACAAGCCCCGTCCCACGGCGCCCCTTCCCGCTTCTCACCTGCTTCCTTTGCACGGCCGGCGCCGAAATGACCGCCAGGAGGAGGAGGAGGAGGAGGAGGAGGAGGAAGCGCCGTCAGCTGCTGTCCCATCGAGCAACTCGGCGCTCCTGACAGGGGTGGGGAGCCGAGCGCCTAGCACGTCCTTGCAACACAACGGCCGCAGAAGGACGACGTTTGGACCCTGCCGGCTGCCGTACCGCCAATCCCCGCCCCCAGCCCCTCGGGTTCCCAGAGCAGGGGCGGGGCCAATGGGCCAGGGGGCGGGGCCGTTGCAAGAGGCTGATCCCGTACATGTATTAATCCGGTTTTTAGGTTGTAATCATTCTGTGCCGTTATCAATGTGTTGTGGGCTACTAGTTTGTCTTCTCCTTGCTCTGGTTTTTTATTATGCATTTTATGTTTTCCTTTTGTGTCTTTATGCTGTAAACCGTCCTGTGATTCTCCAAATAAAATAGACAAGCAAATGCTGGGCTTCCCCATTCTTGGACTCTTTTGCAAATGGCCAAAGGCTCTCATGCCAGGCTCCCGGTCTTCTCTTTCTCCCCTTTCCGGCTCCTCGCTCTGAAACCATCCTC
Organism: Lacerta viridis; assembly: GCA_900245905.1. Classification (NCBI taxonomy): domain Eukaryota; kingdom Metazoa; phylum Chordata; class Lepidosauria; order Squamata; family Lacertidae; genus Lacerta; species Lacerta viridis. Next base: position 37,535 of record OFHU01002641.1, on the reverse strand, counting down.
TCCCCAAGACCAGCAAGGCTGCTTTCTGATACCCAGCCAGGCAGCCCTCTAACCATTGGAGCTGATGGTCAAACACCTGCAAACTTTTCGGCCTTCCCTTGGGAGGAGTGGTGCCTGGTTTGGTACCATCAGTAAGTGAGTTTCAGAGGGAGTTCTTTAGATTTTGTCGAGGGGTTTTATGGGGTTTTGGAACAGTATTTTGTATCTTGAGGTGAATATCTTGTCGTCTTGGTTTATCAATGAGATTGGGTGGTATGGTTTTTCTTTGAGATGGAGACTATTTTGGAAGAGCAGGGTGAGGAGGGAAGGCTTCTCCGCCTCCCTTCCCAAGTTTAAAAAAATAGGCTTGTTCGGGACACAGCCACGCAGGGCTCAGATGCTGCTCCCCGGCCCAAAGCTCACCCTGCCCACTCGCGGGAGGCAGGCAGGCACTCACTCACTGGTGCCAGAGCGGCCCTCCCATGGTGCGCTCCTAGTCAGCTGGGCTTCACTAGGATGCTGCTCCACTCTCATGGGTCCTGGCCTCTGGCACATACCTATCCGGCTCCGGTCTACAAATTTCAATATCTAGGAATTTACTACCAGTATAATATGGGATGGCATATCACATATCTACAAAATAAGGTTAAAGCCCTGATCTATGCTCTCTTACGCTTCTTCTTTTCTGAGGGGGCCATGCATGTTCCATCTGTCTTACAAGTTTATAGTGCAAAAGTGGTTGCAACTATGGCCTATGCGGTCCCTTTATGGGGCGCCTTTGTAAACCTCATGCCTCTGGTGACATTGCAAAATCTTTTTCTCAGACGCCTTTTGAAATTACCCTCCTGTGTAAGCAACTCTGCCATTCGCTTAGAACTTAAGATCCCCTCCTTAGAGATTCTGATGTGGAGACATGCCTTTAATTATTGGCTGTCCCTTTGGCATAAATTGCCAAATTACCATCTTATTCAGTGCCTTTGGAGAGATGAATTCACCAGCCCATGGGCAACAAAAATCCATTCCAAACTGTTGTCTTATGGAATCTCTCCTTCCGATATACTAAATTTAGATCTAATTACAGCTAAAAAGGTCATCAAACAAAGATTGGAGGAGGTTGATTTGCAACAAAATCTTACTACAGGTGGAGGTACGTGTTCTCCGATAAATCTGGGCATTACACCTATGTCCCAGATACCTCGATATCTGTCTACCTTATCGGTTGCGTCGCACAGATTCGCATTTGTTAGAGCCAGATTTAATGTGTTCCCCTCAAATGTTCTGAGCAATAGATTTTCTAACGGTAAAACCTCTGTTTTATGCGCATGTGATAACAAATCAATAGAATCCCTTTACCATATCTTGTTAAATTGCCCTTTATACATTGTTCCCCGATCAAGGATTCTGAGTTCAATCATTCTGGAAATTGTTGCTAAACCACCTGAATTGCATCTAGCTTATCTACTCCAGGACATAGACTCTTATAGCAGTGTTTTTCAACCTTTTTTGGGCAAAGGCACACTTGTTTCATGAAAAAAATCACGAGGCACACCACCATTAGAAAATGTTAAAAAATTTAACTCTGTGCCTATATTGACTATATATAAAGTAATTTTTCAATTTTTCCCACGGCACACCAGGCAACATCTCGCGGCACACTAGTGTGCCGCAGAACAGTGGTTGAAAAACACTGTCTTATAGAACATTACAGGTTGCCAGGAGCTGAAAAGGGGAGCCTACACTCCTTTAATATGTTGCACTGAGCATGCAGGTATGAGGTGCAGAGTGCTTGATCTCAGGATGGCGGTTAGCTTGGGTGTTTAGCCCACACATGTTGGTGACTCTGTGAACAGGACTAGCGTGTTTTCTGAATGGACAATCATGCTCTGCCGATGTGTGTGCATGTGTTTTGGAAAAGAAAGCTATTGGCAGTTTGACTGTAGGGAGGAGGGTGACAGAATTGGAAGTAAGCTGGGCATTAAGCAGGGACAGCTGAACTAGAAGCAACCGTGTAGGGTTCCGAGAGGTGTGTGTTGCTCTTTATGGTTCCACTTTCCTTGATTGCAGGCCAATCGCATAGAAAAAGGGATACTCTTGAGTAAGATTACCTCTACTGCCAGGCCAAAGCTCATTGTGATTCCCTGTCCCCACTATGCACTCTGGAGGCACCTACCTACTTGCTGTGTACTTTGTTATTAATTTTCTTTGCATTAATGATATCTTTGAATTAGTTAATTAATTATTATTGCTTTACCAAAGCAGATTTATTATTATTATTATCAACAACTTAAGGAAGCTGACTCTACCTCTGTTCATTGTAGAGTAGTTGCAGGCTATTTATTTATTCATTCATTGCTCGGTGGTTACCAGAGGCGGAGTGTGCAGCGTCATATTGTCTCTTTGTGTGTGCATTTACACACAAGATAGAACAAGCTGTGATATTTATCTTCTGGAGCTCTGGGCAGAAGGCGGAAACATAAGGAATTCTAGTGCCCTTGTGTCTAGTGCATTTTAAACCTCTCCCCTGAGGGAGGCATGGTAGAAGGTCTTCCTCAAAGGCAAAACAGGAGCCAGAAGATACCGGTAAGTACAGAAGCCGGGGCAGTTGAAGCGTATGAAAGTTTCTCTGGTTACTTGTGATGAAGCAGATATTAGAAAACCTCTTGAACCTCTCACTTTCATTTCACGAAAACAGATTCTATGAGGGGCTACCTCTGGAATTTTCTAAATTGGGGGGGAAATTGCTGAGTATATTTTTGTACTTATAGAAATGATATCAAGTGCTTCAGTTATTGCTTTTAACATATGGTTGGGAACTGGGTTCTCCACCGGATTGCATGCTTCATAATCTTCCCATTTTGTTTTCTTAGGAAGATTGGCAAAATAATTCTGTTCTTGGGAAGAAAACATAGCTATGGATGAAAGGATTGATGTAGGATTAGGAACTCTGTGAACCTCTTAAGTGAGGTATGCGTAAATCCAAGTGGAGGTTTGCAGCCTGGGTAGGATTCAGTGTGTTCTCGGTTCCCAACAAAACCACCTGGAGCGGCAGGAGTTCATTACTACCCATTAGCTGACATTTATGGCAGACTTCCCCCTACCCTACCAGTGATGAGGTTGCAACATGGTTTTGACTTGAGTCACTAGCAGCTTTCTACATGGATGTCCGAAACTATATTGAATTTCCCCTCCTCTACAAGTAAACACCATAGTCTGTGCTTCATGAAGTTAGCTAGGAAGAGTTTTGTGGAGTGTCTGGGGAAATCTCATGTTGGATCTAGGAGTCCTGGTTTGAACTCAGAGGTCCCCCACCCCTCCCTCTTGTAGCAGATTTATTGTGATTCTGTGGGGAAGTTACTGCAGGTCATTTTTGCTTTTCTTACTCTTAATGGGAATAATTTCGTGCCCCTCCTCACAGAGCGGTTATTTTAGCAAATGTAATCATGCTTAAACTGTTGGTAGCTGTGTTGCTTCAGCAGAGCAAAAAGAGAGAGAAAAGTAAGTGGATTAATAAGTACTTTTAATTAGAAGTGCTCAGGTACAGAACAAGGGCTTCAACAGACAAACACTGACAACAGTAACTTCTGGTTCAGTGATGGGGAACCTGTGACCTTCTGGATGTTGAAGTAGAACACCCCATCAATCCGAGACCAGTCGCTGGGCCATGCATCCCAGCAGGCCTAAATGCTCCTGCCTCCCATCCACCCCCCACCTGACTGACTCACACACTTGGGCAGCAGCATCCTGTGGGTAGGTAAGGAAAAATATAGGTATAAAAGGAAAATTCCCTGGGTGCCCAGATGGTTCCCCGTCGTCCTTGGGAAAAGTGACAAGTGGGGTGCCTCCAGGTTCTGTCCTGGGCCCCTTGTTGTTCAATGGCTTTACAAATGACTTTATAAATGTCCTCCATTGTGACATGTCCCCCTGCTGAGTGACTTGGCTGAGGATTTTGGGAAGAGCAAGCATTTGAAGTTAGCAAGTGAAGATGGCAGGTGACAAACTCGAGATGTTCCAGAAGGGAATGAAAAGACTCACGTCATCCCATGTGTAAGTAGGATTTCTCCTTCTCATTCCCAAATTCAGCACAGAGATCTCTAGAAACCCATCTCCTAATTTCCCCCCTCTTCTTCCCTAGTTTCCGAAGCCTGAGAATGCTCTGCGGGCTGCTGGTCTCCTGCTGCCGTTTGCCCAAGATACATCCCCTGGTCAGCGATGAGGAGGGAAAGGAGGAGGAGGTGAAAGTGATGAAGGACGGAAGGGAGGAGGTGGTGAAAATAAGATCAATATATGTAAGACCATGCGACCAGGGGATGGAGTCCACCGATACCAACGTGGATGGTCAGTGTTGATCTTTCTTCATCAGGAACAGGGAGGCCAGAGAAAGTCAGGCTGCGGGGCTGAGGAGCGAGCAGAAAGATGGGTTAGGAACATAATAATAAATTAAAATACTAAGAATCTTTTCTCTTCTTTTCTCTTCCAGGCAGCGGCAGCAGTGAGACCAGCAGCTCCAGCGGAGCTCCTACACACACTCCCACCCCCAGTTCCCCCCTCCCCACAATTCCAAGCGTCCAGATAAACAAATATATAAATAATGGTTGTGTGAATTCAAATAAAGTTTGTCATACAAATATGCTAGTCTTTGACCATGTTTTTATCCCAGGGGTTTCTTTTTTACAACAGTTGTGGGGATGGATGCATCTACAGCGGCAAGATAGTGGCTTGCCCAAAAATGGAAAGAAGAAGAAGAAGAATACGTCCCAGCGAAAGAAGAATGGATACAAAAACTTATGGAATGTGCAGAAATGGTGAAACTTGCATGAAAAATAAGAAAGCAAGATAACCAACTGTTTATAAAAGAATGGAAATGGTTTATGGAATATTTACAAATAAACTGTAAATGGATCAGAACATTGTAATCACCTGCAGTTTTATAAGAGTATATAAAGTAGATGGATAAATGAGCAAATTAAGTTAATTTCGGTATGCAGAAAATGTAAAAAATAAATTTAATGAACAGCAGAAAGAGGGGGCAGGAAGTCGAGTTTTGAAATGTTAAAATGATTGTAAAATTATTGAAATGTATAAAAGTTAAAGTCATAAATGAACTATAAGGAAGAGAAGGGCAGGGCAGTGAGAGATCACCAGCATTCCTGTCACCATTCACCTGCGCAGCTCTGGCTGCCCCCGACCCACCTTGCCAAGGGGGAGGGAAATTCTCACAAGGGGCACCCCGCACCCAGGCCCCACAAGCGGAGTAAACTGCAGCACCTCAAGATTGCATGCTGGCGCAGCACACAGGAGATAAGCTGGAAGGGACCCTCAGGACCAACCAGTCCAACCCCCGGCAAGGCAGAAATATCCCACTACCCCACCATCAGGATCCAACATGCAACCGTGGCCCTATCAGCACCAGGTTTGAACCAGCTGAGCTGCCCAGGCCCTGAAGAAGAGAATTCATGAGTGCATGCTCCCACATAGAGTACCATAGATCCCCTGCAAACTAGCCCTACACTGTAACCCCGCATGTGCACGCATGCCTATGACCTTATGACTAATTAATAACTAATTAACAGTATCCTCCGGTCGTGTTACTGAAAACAGGGTTAGAAGGGGCCCTGGGTCATCTAGCCCAGCCCCCCATAGATCAGCCCAGAGGCCCCTGGCCGCCTTTAAATATGAGGAGTGGACCAGAGGGAAGCCTGCATCGGTAAGGTCCGCTCCTCCTACCGGTAGCTCTGCCCCAGACCGCTGCAGATTGGCCGATTCAAACGGCTGCGTTCTGGCGGGAACTCGCAGGCGGTGACCCCGGGAGGCAGAGCAACGGCCACAGGAGCAGTGTGCCTCCAAGACGGTGGTGCAGTGCGCCAGGCTGCAAATGTCACTCACCGCCGGGACATGATGAGCGACCACGAATGATTCCTCGTCCTCCTGGGGAAAAGGGACAAGTGGGGGGCTGCCAGGTTCAATGGCTTTATAAATGACTTGGATGATGGAATTAAGGGATGCTCATCCAATTGGCAGATGACACCAAACTGGGAAGGGGGGTAGCTAACGTTGCAGAAGACAGAATCTGAATTCAAAATGACACGAACAGATTGGAGAACTGGGCACAAGCAAACAAAATGAATTTCAATAGGGAGTCATGTCAGGTTCTGCACTCAGGCAGGAAGAACCAGATTCACTAAGATAGGATGGGGGACACCTGCCTTTCTAGCAGTATATGTGGAAAAGATCTCAGGGTCTTGGTGGACCAAAAGCTTAACATGAGTCAACAGCGTGATACAGCAGCAAACGAAAGCTAACACTATTCTAGGCTGCCTCAGCAGAAGTCTGGTGTCCAGATCAAGGGAAGCAATAGTATCACTCGATTCTGCCTCGGTCAGAGCACACTTGGAATTCTGTGTCCAATTCTGGGCACCACAATTTAAGAAGCTGGAACATGTGCAGAGGAGGGTGACCAAGATGACCAAGGGTCTGGAAACGAAGCCTTACGATGAATGCTTGAAGGAGCTGGGTGTGTTTAGCCTGGAAAAGAGGAGACTGAGAAGAGATCTTCAGATGTCTTAAGGGCTGTCACATGGAAGAGGGAGGGTGCTTGTTTCATCCTGCTCTGGACGGTAGGACTCGAACAGATGGCTTCAAGTTAAAAGAAAAGAGATTCCGACTAAACATTTGTAAAAACCTTTCCGACAGTTAAGAGCTGTTTGGCAGTCGAACAGACTCCCTTGGAAGGTGGTGGGAGTCATGTCAGGTTCCCTGGAGGTTGTGTGTCGAGACCCCGCAACCACCCCCTTGGAGATGAATATTCATCGAAGATGAATAAAGACACCATGACACAGAATATATGGTGAATGTTATTGGGCAAATTTTGGGCCACAACTGTATTGGTTACAGAATGTGAGCAGTAAATGGCTTAGGCATTGGATAGTCCTGACTATATCAGACGCCTGCCCACTGCGCAGGAAGTCTGGTAAGGGTACACCACCGGCAGGGGCGTCGTAGGGTGGGGGCGGGCCGCCCCTCGTGCCGCCCCTAGGCGGGTGTGTGCGGTGCTGCTGCTCCCGGGGTGACGGAGGGAGCGGCGGCGCGTGGGGTGACAAGCGGCGGCCCCTCCCACCACTCCCATGCGCCACCGCTCCCTCCGTCACCCCGGAAGCAGCAGCGCTGCACGGACGAGGCTCCCGAAGTGGCGGCCTGGCATCCCCGGGGGCGGGGCCTCGCCGCGTGTGCGTCATGACACACACGCAGCGATGCCCCGCCCCCGGGGATGCCGGGCCGCCGCTTCCGGAGCCTCGGTGGGCTGCAAAGAGCCCCGAAGCCGCAGCCTGGCAGCCCTTTGCGCTATGGCAGCGGCTTCGGGGCTCTTTGCAGCCCGCCGATGCCCCCAAGCCCCCGCCCGGCATACCCCAGGGGCAAGGGCGTCATGACGCACACGCAGCGATGCCCCGCCCCGGGGATGCCGGGCCGTCGCCGCGCGTGCGTCATGACGTCATGACGCACGCACGCGCCGCGATGCCCCGCCCCCCAGGGGTGCCCCTTGGCTTCCCGCCCCGGGCAGCCAAGGGGCTAGGAACGCCCCTGACCACCGGTAAGGGGAGCCCCGTCGATACAAACCAACTCGAGCTCCCCTTGGGTTCCCGAAGGGGTCGTGGCATGGCCCTAGCCAAGCACCGGACTTCGGACGAGATCCACACCCCCAGATTCCTTTAACCGACTACCCTTAAGCTTGGAGGGGCAGGCGATGGCTGGGCCTGCCCTCCCCTAACATGAGGTCACCCAATGCCTAACCGCAAACCTTACCAGGTTGTGACGATTGCTATGAGGTAGGCGGAAACCAAATGGCTCAGGCAATCTGCCAAGTGGAAAAAATTCCTACCAGGTCTCTGACACAAGACAGGTGACCAACCGAAGTCCAAAGCAAGGTCAGTAAAGAAACCTGAAAGGAGGGAGGGAGGGAGGGAGATTGAGGAAGCGAGCCAAGACGAAGTCCCTTGGCTCAAGCCCTCGCTTAAATGTGTCTTGGCCACGCCCCCCAGCCAGAGGAGAGTGGGTGGTCGCACGGCCGACCGCAACCCCACCCCATGGTTAAGTGGGACGGACTTTTTAAACAGGTTTTCTTCTGTGAATGAAATAAAATGGTTTCAACCAGTTTTTAATAGCCAATAATCAAATGTAGAGGTTGGGGTACATTTAAACATAATACTGGACAGATTACCACAGGGTGTTGAGAGGGGTTATTCTGAACTATTAAGTGCGAAACAGCAGCCGTAGTCGAGGCCAGAAGTGCTTTCCCTTGGTGTCCCCGCCATGTTGAAAAGGGGGGGGGGTGTTTACAAGGTGCGTTTCCAGTCCTGTTCAGAATGCACCGTGCTGGATGAAGCCAGCTCAAGATCTTTTCTAAAGAAATTGAATAAAACCGCTTAACCCTCTGAAAGATATATTTGAAAAGTGAATGTTAAGGGGAACAATGCCAATTATTAAGCAAGATAACTAAAGTAACAGGGTCATGTGCTCCATTGTGACACGCCCCCCCTGCTGAGTGACTTGGCTGACAACTTTGGGAAGAGCAAGCATTTGAAGTTTGCCAGTGAAGATGGAAAGTGATAAACTTGTTATCTTCCAGAAGGGAATAAAAAGGATGACATCATCCAATGTGTAAGTAGGATTTCTCCTTCTCATTCCCAAATTCAGCACAGCACATCTCTAGAAACCATCTCCTAATTTCCCCCCTCTTCTTCCCTAGGTTCCGAAGGCTGAGAAGGCTCCGCGGGCTGCTGGTCTCCTGCTGCCGCTTGCCCAAGATACATCCCCTGGTCAGCAAAGAGGAGTGGAAGGAGGAGGTGACAGTGATTAAGGATGGAAGGGAGGAGGTGGTGAAAGTAAGATCAATATATGTTAGACCATGCGACCAGGGGATGGAGTCCACCGATACCAACGTGGATAGTGAGTATTGATCTTTCTTCATCAGGAACAGGGAGGCCAGAGAAATCCTGGCTGCGGGGCTGAGGAGGGAGCAGAAATATGGGTTATCAACATAAAAATGCTAAGAATCTTTTTTCTTCTTTTCTCTTCCAGGCAGCGGCAGCAGTGAGACCAGCAGCTCCAGCGGAGCTCCTACCCCCCCTCCCACGCCCAGTTCCCCCTTCCCCACAGTTAAAATTGTCCAAATTAAATAAATAAATAAATAAATATAAATAATGGTTGTGTGATTTGTGATGTCCCCATTAAAGCTTGAAGAAAGCAGAAATTTTGAATAGATCCCTGTCAGACCACAACCCAGTAACACTACATATGAAATTAAAAAAAACCAACAAGGGAGAGGGGGAAGATGAATGATGGATTGTGGAGATATGATCAAAGGGTAATTAAAGCCAAAGACGTGCTGAAAGAATTTTTCAAAATGAAAAACCAGGTACAGATAGCAAAATAATCTGGGACACAAGCAAAGCCTGCCTGAGAGGCTTTGGAATACAACAAATGGGGAGGATTAGGAAGAGAAAAGAGAGTACAGTGGGACCTCTGGATGCGAACATAAACATTTCACAATCCCATTTATCCAATTTAATAAATAAAGAGGTGGGAAATAAAATCAAATGGACTAAACAAAGATATTTTGAATCGGCTAATAAACCCGGCAAGATGGCAGAAAGGGAAGATGAATTAAAGAACCTTTTAATGAGGGTGATGGAGGAGAGCACAAAATATGGTCTGAAGCTCAACATCAAAAACACTAAGATCATGGCCACTGGTCTCATCACCTCCTGGCAAATAGAAGGGGAAGAAATGGAGGTCAGTGAGAGATTTTACTTTCTTGAGTTCCATGATCACTGCAGATGGTGACAGCAGTCACGAAATTAAAAGACCTGCTTCTTGGGAGAAAAGCAATGACAAACCTAGACAGCATCTTAAAAAGCAGAGACATCACCTTGCCGACAAAGGTCCGTATAGTTAAAGCTATGGTTTTCCAGTAGTGATGTATGGAAGTGAGAGCTGGACCATAAGGAAGGCTGATTGCCAAAGAATTGATGATTTTGAATTATGGCTCTTGAGAGTCCCATGTTCCTTCCCCACAACAAACACTCTGTAAGATGAATAATTATTTAGCAAGAGTTAAATAAGGAAAATGTGAGAAGGAGAAAAGTAATATGGGGATTAATTGGCAATAACTGTGAATTAGGGGTGATTTGGAATCAACGGGGGGGCGGGAATCGGGGAAGTCTGTAAAGATGATATGTTTAAAGTAAGTGATTAAATTGGGAAAGAACTGATGATTATCCCAGTGAGAGGGGGGTTTGTTGTGTATGCTCCCCTTGGTGAGAGAAAGGGGAGTTTGGAAAAATTTAATCATGTATTGTAATTTGGATTTAATTGGAAAAACTCTTAATAAATATTAATTTTTTAAAAAAAGGTCACCCAGCAGCTGCATGTGGAGGAGCGGAAACCTGAACCCGGTTCACCAGATTACGAGTTTACCGCTCTTAACCTCTACACCACACGACTAAACGACTAAACAACAACAACAGCTGGGGAGCCTCGGGTGCCAGGTCACGAAAATGTTCCACCTGGAATATGAAACTGGTGGATGGCTGTCATTAGTTCAGATCCATTTCACAGAATCATAGAATCTTAGAGTTGGAAGGGAGCCAAGGGTCATCTAGTCTAACCCCCTGCAATGCAGGAATTTCAGCAACAGCATCCATGACAGATGTTTAAAATCCACTGTTTAAAAACCTCCAAGGAAGGATGGATAAGAGGCACTTAAGAGATTGTCTCTTCAGGTCCGATGCAGAAAGGGATTTAACCATGATTGCCTCTAGCAAAAGTTCACCATGTTTCCCGCTTACCAAAGGGAGCACATCCGAGCTAGTTGCTGTACTAAGAACCGCTTTTGCAGAACTACGATTCCAATCGATGCCCTTGGCGGTGGTGGATGGTCGGTATGGCAAAGTACAGTACAAGGAGAGACTTTGTCTGTGTGGGCAACCTTGTGTAGAGGACCTGCACCACTATTTATTGCAATGCCCGCCTAGCATGGAACCAAGAGACCGATTTATAAAACCCCTGCTCACGAATGGAACACACTAGAACAGGGTGGAAAGGGTGAAATGGCTGCTGGGTGATACTGATGACTTCCTAACCGATAAAGTAGCACTGTATGTGTTGGCAGCTGAGAAGATCAGGAGAAAAGAACTAGATAAAAAGCGGTCAATCGCAAAGGCGATTCGGACATTTAACCTGGCACGTTCTACATGAGAACCCCTTGCTATTCTATTGTAGGCAACAAATAATCTTAAGGAGATGTGATCGTGGTTTATTGTATCTGCAGTGCCTGATGTTTTTATGTTTTTTATGCTTATTGTTGCTTTTCTTTTGGTTCGCATGGTGAATGATGCCATGGCCTTTGGCTAGTGCCATAAGGTTTATGATGATGATGATCCAAGGAAGGAGAGTCCACCACATTCCAAGGGGCTCTGTTCGGCTGCCAAACAGCTCCAGAAAGGTTTTTACGAATGTGTGTCAGAAAGGTTTTTACGAATGTGTAGTCGGAATCTCCTTTCTTTTAACTTGAAGCCATCTATTCGAGTCCTACCGTCCAGAGCAGGATGAAACAAGCACCCTCCCTGACAGCCCTTCCTGAAGATCTCCTCTGTCTCCTCTTTTGACAGCCCTTAAGACATCTGAAGATCTCCTCTCAGTCTCCTCTTTTCCAGGCTAAACATACCCAGCTCCTTCAAGCATTCATCGTAAGGCTTCGTTTCCAGACCCTTGATCAGTGCTTTTCCCCTCAACCACACCTTGGTCACCCTCCTCAAAATATGTTTATTGCACATGTTCGGTTACAGCTTCTTAAATGAAACAGGATGCTTTCCTTTCCTAACCTGCCTAACCTCCAACCCGCTCTCCCTCTCACCCTGCCCAGAATTCTCTCCCTTTTTGGACCCGCCTCTGCACAGTCATTCTAAGTGGGTGTTCCAAGTGTGCTCACACCCAGGCACAGGGTTGGTGACCGAGGCAGAATCGAGTGGTACTATTGCTTCCCTTGATCTGGACACCAGACTTCTGCTGAGGCAGCCTAGAATAGTGTTAGCTTTCTTTTGCTGCTGCATCACGCTGTTGACTCATGTTAAGCTTTGCGTCCACCAAGACCCTGAGATCTTTTCCACACATACTGCTAGAAAGGCAGGTGTCCCCCATCCTATCTTAGTGAATCTGGTTCTTCCTGCCTAAGTGCAGAACCTGACAAGACTCCCTATTGAAATTCATTTTGTTTGCTTGTGCCCAGTTCTCAAATCTCCTGTTTCCAAGTCACCTACAGCCTTGCTTTTAACCCTTTCCCCCATTTCCCTACTCTTTGATTATTTTTTTAAAAGGGGGTCCCTCTTGTAAAACTTCAAAAAGGCCAGCTGCTGCAGCAGAACTGGCACTACTACAGGTGCCCCTTCCACATTTGTAGGAACCTGATCTCATTGAGGGGGGCACTGCCTGCACTCTGGAACTCCTGCCAATTGAAAGAAACACTCCTATTTAGACAAGAACTACCCGGATGCTTAGAAAGTCGAAGTAATTCTAATTTGTTTCAGCATTTTAAACCTTTGTACGCTTTTAAAGTAGCATTGTGGATTTTTCTCGATTTTACTGTAAAGCGCTGAGGCTCTCCCCCGTTTTCTTCCTTTACACTCAAGTAAAACAAACAATAAAGAAGACATGTGGGGTTTTTGGTTGTCGTCGTTTTCAGTTGCGACTGTCGGGTGACGGGCGGTGTACCAATAGAATAAAGAATAGAAGCAGCCTTTCCCCCTCACTTTCCCTCCCACCGCTTCCTCCGGCAGGACACGGGTCCTGCTGGCCTTCTTCGCCAACGGCCCTCGTCCGCTCCCTCTTCGGAGGCTTTCCCTCAGCGCCCGTCCCCACCGTTTCTTCCCTCCTTCCTTCCTTCCCTACCCTCGGCCTACTCGCAGGGCCTCCTCCCTCGGAAGCCACGGAGGCCCCCTGGCCTGGCCCCGTCCCCGCAGGCCTCACAAGCCCCGTCCCACGGCGCCCCTTCCCGCTTCTCACCTGCTTCCTTTGCACGGCCGGCGCCGAAATGACCGCCAGGAGGAGGAGGAGGAGGAGGAGGAGGAAGCGCCGTCAGCTGCTGTCCCATCGAGCAACTCGGCGCTCCTGACAGGGGTGGGGAGCCGAGCGCCTAGCACGTCCTTGCAACACAACGGCCGCAGAAGGACGACGTTTGGACCCTGCCGGCTGCCGTACCGCCAATCCCCGCCCCCAGCCCCTCGGGTTCCCAGAGCAGGGGCGGGGCCAATGGGCCAGGGGGCGGGGCCGTTGCAAGAGGCTGATCCCGTACATGTATTAATCCGGTTTTTAGGTTGTAATCATTCTGTGCCGTTATCAATGTGTTGTGGGCTACTAGTTTGTCTTCTCCTTGCTCTGGTTTTTTATTATGCATTTTATGTTTTCCTTTTGTGTCTTTATGCTGTAAACCGTCCTGTGATTCTCCAAATAAAATAGACAAGCAAATGCTGGGCTTCCCCATTCTTGGACTCTTTTGCAAATGGCCAAAGGCTCTCATGCCAGGCTCCCGGTCTTCTCTTTCTCCCCTTTCCGGCTCCTCGCTCTGAAACCATCCTCTCCCGAAGACCAGCCAGGCAGCCCTCTAACCATTGGAGCTGATGGTCAAACACCTGCAAACTTTTCGGCCTTCCCTTGGGAGGAGTGGTGCCTGGTTTGGTACCATCACTAAGTGAGTTTCAGAGGGAGTTCTTTAGATTTTGTCGAGGGGTCTTATGGGGTGTTGGAACAGTATTTTGTCTATTGAGGTCTATCAATGAGATTGGACGGTATGATTTTTCTTTGAGATGGAGACTATTTTGGAAGAGCAGCGTGAGGAGGGAAGGCTTCTCCGCCTCCCTTCCCAAGTTAAAAAAAATAGGCTTGTTCGGGACACAGCCACGCAGGGCTCAGATGCTGCTCCCCGGCCCAAAGCTCACCCTGCCCACTCGCGGGAGGGAGGCAGGCACTCACTGGTGCCAGAGCGGCCCTCCCATGGTGCGCTGCTAGTCAGCTGGGCTTCACTAGGATGCTGCTCCACTCTCATGGGTCCTGGCCTCTGGCACATACCTATCCGGCTCCGGTCTACAGATTTCAATATCTAGGAATTTACTACCAGTATAATATGGGATGGAAAGCGCATATCACATATCTACAAAATACGGTTAAAGCCCTGATCTATGCTCTTTTACGCTTCTTCTTTACTGAGGGGGCCATGCATGTTCCATCTGTCTTACAAGTTTATAGTGCAAAAGTGGTTGCAACTATGGCCTATGCGGTCCCTTTATGGGGCGCCTTTGTAAACCTCATGCCTCTGGTGACATTGCAAAATCTTTTTCTCAGACGCCTTTTGAAATTACCCTCCTGTGTAAGCAAATTACCATCTTATTCAGTGCCTTTGGAGAGATGAATTCACCAGCCCATGGGCAACAAAAATCCATTCCAAACTGTTGTCTTATGGAATCTCTCCTTCCGATATACTAAATTTAGATCTAATTACAGCTAAAAAGGTCATCAAACAAAGATTGGAGGAGGTTGATTTGCAACAAAATCTTACTACAGGTGGAGGTACGTGTTCTCCGATAAATCTGGGCATTACACCTATGTCCCAGATACCTCGATATCTGTCTACCTTATCGGTTGCGTCGCACAGATTCGCATTTGTTAGAGCCAGATTTAATGTGTTCCCCTCAAATGTTCTGAGCAATAGATTTTCTAACGGTAAAACCTCTGTTTTATGCGCATGTGATAACAAATCAATAGAATCCCTTTACCATATCTGAAACTTCTGTTTCAGTGTATCTGAAGAAGTGTGCATGCACACGAAAGCTCATACCAAGAACAAACTCAGTTGGTCTCTAAGGTGCTACTGGAAAGAATTTTTGATTTTGTTTTGCTTGGACAGAAATTACTTCAAGGTCCGTTTATGGAACAACAGAAGTATTCCTACTGAAAGTTCACCTCAGCTCAAGAGAGAAACTTATTTCCTGAAACATTCCCTACAGCTTCAAATGGATAAAACATGCAAGAGTTCTTTTGTGTAGCATTCTATGCTGTTAAAAACTGCAGTATCCATTTTGTATAATTGTCTACTAAAATTATTTAAACCTAAAGGATATCTGTTTACAAAGTGCTTTGAGACCATGAGTTATTGAAACTACCATATCTATTCTGTGAAAATAATGTAGAATCAAAATTAGTCACTGCTTAACCAGGGACTCCTGTGGGAATGTCCTATAATCCAAGCCACATCCGATTTTGTTTTATTTTTTCACAAAGTATCTAGTAGTACTTAATAATGAGTTTTCGCTTCTTGGACTAAATCAGCATGATTCTGATTATATCTGTTCTCAGGCCCCGAACTGCGCGATCGTGGAAAAACAATCCTTGGCATTTAAAGCCAATGCAACCCTTGCTCTTCCAGAGCTTGAGGAGAACGGAAATTTCTCCCTCCAAGTTGCCAATTTAGCCACCAGAGCAAAACAATAAGACTTAAGACTCCTGTCACTCTGGGTCTTCCAAATTATATCTCTGTGGCAACCTGTAGCTATTAGGAATCAATGCCAACTTTTGTGAACAGTTCCAAACTCAAGAGCTATACCCATGAATGTTGCCAGTCATTTTAATGCCATTAGCAGCATTCTCTGGTATATGTTCCAAAAGTAGGGGAATGCACATTGAGTTTCAGTCATTCATGAAATTAATCTGGGATTGTCAATGCACATTGTGCAGACCATTCTGTGCATATCAGCAGCAGAAGGCCAGCCCAAGATATTTTGATGCCTGGGGGACAAGATTCCACCCCCTCCACCCCCAATTCTATAGACAGCAGTTGAATCCGACTTCAACAGTGACAACAGGGCAGGGGACTCCGGGGGAAAGGTGGGTGGCGAGTAGTTCCTGCACCCTAGATCACCATAAACCATCCGAGGCAGCTGCCTCAGCCTTACGAATGGCAGGGTCGGCCTGCAGAATTACACCCAGCACCGCTTGGTGTTCCTGTGCTGACTAATCTGATGTGAAGTCTCTTACTCATTTGGCTGCTCCCAGGAGGCTCACCTGGTCCCTTGGTGACCTATCTTCCAGCGCCAGGCAAAAACATTCTGCTTCTCCCAGGCCTTTAGTTAATTACACAATCTATGGCCATTGAAACAGGGGAGGGGGGTATTGTTTTTGTTTGTTATTATGGTATGTATTTTCGTGTTTTTACATTGTAGGCTGCGACCTGTGATCTTCAGATGATGGGTGATATAGAAATTTAATAAATAATAATGATACTTTCATCCAATGTATAAGTTCAGCTGTACGCAGTTAATTTGGTATTAAGAGCTTTTGCACAATTTGACTGAGTTGAAGAACATGCTGTTCAAGGAGAATCCTTTACAATTTCCCCCCAATATAATGGGTGGAATTTGACGCTGTGCTAATAGATGTTCTGGTGGGGTTAGCCTGTCAGCTTGCCAGGAGGAACAAGACCCCCCTCTCCCCCGGGCACTTCTCTAGGGGTTCTTCCAAGCCCCCTTCTGAGCCAATTCCAGGGGAAGAGGTGGGGAAAGTCCCATATCACAAGCAGAAACCCGTGTGCAGGGCTTACACTGGGGGGTTCATTAGGTGAACCATGCCTGATGCATTTTTTGCATATCATTTCCACTAATATGTGCATTTTTTGTACATTATTTTTAGAAATATGGGCATTTTGTTGTTGTTGTTGTTCAGTCGTTCAGTCGTGTCCGACCCTTCGTGACCCCATGGACCAGAGCACGCCAGGCACGCCTATCCTTCACTGCCTCTCGCAGTTTGGCCAAACTCATGTTAGTAGCTTCGAGAACACTGTCCAACCATCTCATCCTCTGTCGTCCCCTTCTCCTTGTGCCCTCCATCTTTCCCAACATCAGGGTCTTTTCTAGGGAGTCTTCTCTTCTCATGAGGTGGCCAAAGTACTGGAGCCTCAACTTCAGGATCTGTCCTTCTAGTGAGCACTCAGGGCTGATTTCTTTGAGAATGGATAGGTTTGATCTTCTTGCAGTCCATGGGACTCTCAAGAGTCTCCTCCAGCACCATAATTCAAAAGCATCAATTCTTCGGCGATCAGCCTTCTTTATGGTCCAGCTCTCACTTCCGTACATTACTACTGGGAAAACCATAGCTTTAACTATACGGACCTTTGTCGGCAAGGTGATGTCTTTGCTTTTTAAGATGCTGTCTAGGTTTGTCATTGCTTTTCTCCCAAGAAGCAGGCGTCTTCTAATTTCGTGACTGCTGTCACCATCTGCAGTGATCATGGAACCCAAGAAAGTGAAATCTCTCACTGCCTCCATTTCTTCCCCTTCTATTTGCCAGGAGGTGATGGGACCAGTGGCCATGATCTTAGTTTTTTTGATGTTGAGCTTCAGACCATATTTTGCGCTCTCTTCTTTCACCCTCATTAAAAGGTTCTTTAATTCTTCCTCACTTTCTGCCATCAAGGTAGTATCATCAGCATATCTGAGGTTGTTGATATTTTTTCCGGCAATCTTAATTCCGGTTGGGATTCATCCAGTCCAGCCTTTCGCATGATGAATTCTGCATATAAGTTAAATAAGCAGGGAGACAATATACAGCCTTGTCGTACTCCTTTCCCAATTTTGAACCAATCAGTTGTTCCATATCCAGTTCTAACTGTAGCTTCTTGTCCCACATAGAGATTTCAAGGATTTAGATTTGGTGGATAGAGTACCTGAAGAACTGTGGATGGAGGCTCGTAACATTATACAGGAGACAGCAACGAAAACCATCCCAATGAAAAAGAAATGCAAGAAAGCAAAGTGGCTGTCCAATGAGGCCTTACAAATAGCGGGGGAGAGAAGACAAGCAAAATGCGAAGGAGATCGTGAAAGATACAGGAAATTGAATGCAGATTTCCAAAGAATAGCAAGGAGAGACAAGAGGGCCTTTCTAAACGAGCAATGCAAAGAAATAGAGGAAAATAACAGAATGGGAAAAACCAGAGATCTGTTCAAGAAAATTGGAGATATGAAAGGAACATTTCGTACAAAGATTACCATAATAAAGGACAAAAGTGGAAAGGACCTAACAGAAGCAGAAGACATCAAGAAGAGGTGGCAAGAATACACAGAGGAATTATACCAGAAAGATATGGAGGTCTCATACACCCCAGGTAGTGTGGTTGCTGACCTTGAGCCAGACATCCTGGAGAGTGAAGTCAAATGGGCCTTAGAAAGCCTTGCTAACAACAAGGCCAGTGGAAGTGATGATATTCCAGCTGAACTATTTAAAATTTTAAAAGATGATGCTGTTAAGGTGCTACACTCAATATGCCAGCAAGTTTGGAAAACTCAGCAGTGGCCAGAGGATTGGAGAAGATCAGTCTACATCCCAATCCCAAAGAAGGGCAGTGCCAAAGAATGCTCCAACTACCGCACAATTGCACTCATTTCACACGCTAGCAAGGTTATGCTTAAAATTCTACAAGGCAGGCTTAAGCAGTATGTGGACCGAGAACTCCCAGAAGTGCAAGCTGGATTTCGAAGGGGCATTTTGTACACATTATTTAAATAAAGAACTGCCTTGAAAAAATGAGAGAACTGTGGAATTTGAAGGATAAGTGGAAATTAGAAAAGCCCACATTCAAGTGGGAATGGAAGAAAGTTATCCCCCATTCCTATTCTCACATCACAAGCAGTTTCATCCTTGAGTATCTCCATCACTTGGTTTGCCTGTGTGAAACCCTGCTGGTGAAGAGAGCAACCCCCCCCCCACTTGGAAACGGTACCCACATTTGTCCATGGATAATGTTTACTTACCAATCTCTTCATATCTCATCACTGTTCCCAAATTTGCATTTTCATCTAGAGAAACACGAAGAAAAGAAAAGAAATATATGTCAGGGTTAAGATTTCACAGAAGACCAGCAAGCAGGGAGGCGCCTGCTGGAAAGAGAGATTCTGTCCACGAATTAATTCAGAACTCTGCTTAGAATCATAGAGTTGGAAGGACCCAAGGGAAGTCCAACCCCCCGACCCAAGGGTCATCTAGTCCAACCCCCCGCAATGCAGAAATCTCAACGAAAGCAAGTTTGTTTAGAGTAACTATTCTGATTTGTTTGAATGTTTCTGAAGCAGATAAAGGGAATTTCATCTATCTTGAGCAAAATTTCAACCAGTGTGTAGATGTTCAACCAGATGCTCAAGCACTCGGACAGGTTGTATGACTTCCAGGAAAGATCTCTAGCCTAAAATCAGGAATGTGCTGTGACAGGCACTGCCATTACCACAAAAGGCTCTTATCATCTGCTGCACTTTGGTGCAAACCCGCTCGCTGCTATGTTGATGGGGGGGGGGCGGAGAGGATGAAGAACAGAGCTGGGTGAAATGAGAACCAGGCAGGCAAGAATAATATATTTTCCAATAACAGGTCACAACTTCAAACTGGCTGTAAACAGTTGCATTTCTGGAACATACCCACAAAGGTGAAACGCTCCATCGGTGGACGAACACAGCAAATCCTGCTAAGGCTTTCTCCCACCTTCCCCAAAAACTTTGCTGAAAAAGGCAAGGGGAGAGAGAGAGAGAGAGAGAGAGAGAGAGAGAGAGCGCTCAGCAGCTAATACAGGGCGACAGCAGCCTTGTGATTCAAAAGGAAACAATATTTGCCTCAATTCAACGGCTTTACCACACCTTTGGAAACAACCAGGTTTCTTTTTGCACGTTTTCAAAACTTTGAAATCATTGTCTCTGAGGGTTTTTTTCCATCACCACATTTCTTTCCTTGAACTGTATCATAGAGTGAAAAATGCTTATTATATCTGAGTAAAAAACAGCAGAATGAGATTTAAGCATGAGTAACTGCAGATATGCAATGTTGCTGCTTAGCAACCCAGTCCTCTCCGTGAAGTAACTGCAGATATGCATCTGATGTTGCTGCTTAGCAACAATGAGAGTCCTAAGCATGAGCCGTGAAAGCAAGTTACACTGATTTAAGCAGAAGTTAAAAAGGTAAAGGGAGCCCTGACCATTAGGTCCAGTCGCAGACGACTCTGGGGTTGTGGCGCTCATCTCGCTTTACTGGCCGAGGGAGCCAGCGTACAGCTTCCGGGTCATGTGGCCAGCATGACTAAGCCGCTTCTGGCGAACCAGCCGCGTACAGCTTCCAGCAGCATGCACGGAAACGCTGTTTACCTTCTTCTGGCGCGCCAGAGCAGAGCACGTACCTATTTATCTACTTGTACTTCGATGTGCTTTCGAACTGCTATAAGTGGGCAGGAGCAGGGACCGAGCAACTGGAGCTCACCCATCGCGGTGCTTTCGAACTGCTAAGTGGGCAGGAGCAGGGACCGAGCAACTGGAGCTCACCCATCGCGGGGATTCGAACTGCTGACCTTCTGATCGACAAGCCGTAGGCTCTGTGGTTTAACCCACAGCGCCACCCGCGTCCAAAGCAGAAGTTACTCTACATACCGGTAAATTCCACACTGGATTCCAGGCTGATGAACACAATACATACTTCACATAAAAATATATACAACTAAAACCTAGTAGGTCTTTTTCTTTTTTAAATGAAGAAATGAAAAACAACCTTTATAAGCGGAGGAATGGCTGCATGTGTATATGTAGCTAGAGAAAAGATCTATATTTAAAATAAAATAAAATAAAATAAAATACCTTTAATTGAAAATTGCCCTCTTGGCTTGAATTGCAGAGACAGTAGGTAAGCAGAAAATGGCAGGGAAACGATGTGGTTTCGGCTACAGGATGAGCTGGCTGAGCAAAACAAATATCTAGCTCTTGAGGCAAAATGAGAAGCATAAACAATGGCAATTAAGTTTTGATGGGAATGTCAGGCATGGATTAAGATATGGGCAACTGTCCACGTTTGGTCATGTAGGAAGTATGCTGAAGACTGCCTGATCACAGGGCGCATGCCCCAGACTTGGGGGGATATCTACAAAGTGCCTGAAGAGATCACGTGTGCTATGACACAGAATGCTACGACTGGATGTTTTGAATCTTTCTGTGGGTTTATGAAGTTAGAATGGTTTGCTTTCTCATGTCTTGGTGTGGTTTGTGCTACTTGCATCCCACCTGAGCACGCAATAAATGGTTTTCTCCTTCAAGTGTGCCTCTTCTCTGGGAGCCCAGTCCTTTTCCTGAACAAAATTGCTCTCAGAAATTCCTCCCTGAAGTTCCTGGGGTCCCAGCTACAAGCCCACATGGGTGATTGTGCATTTGGAAGTCTGCAGGGGGGAAAGCAGCTGGGGAGCAGAAAAATGGCCAGTGGGAAAGAGTTCAGCATCCCTCCAGCTTGTTGCTCATTGACGCAAAACCCCAATCTCCCATGCCTCCCGTTTCATCAAAAAAAATATGCTGGGACTTTTCTACATACATTTGCATGCAATGTAGAGTCTGACCCAATGCTTGTTTACTCATAGGTGAGTCCTAAATTCAACAGGATTAACTTCTCAATAAAGTGTGTGTAGCATTGTAGCCTTCATTTATTTTGTATAGACATCGTTTGAATTAATAATCTAATTTTAGACCCTGATTCAAAGCTGCATGCAACTAGTCTTGAGCAACTGCAGGTGACCCAAAAGGGCTCGTCCACACTTTGCTTGTCCTGTGCCTGGAAATGAGTCTAGGAACGAGTCTGAGCGGTTTCCCATTTGCCCTGCTGTTTCCCCCAGAACTTGGTTGCCTTCCGCTGGAACCTACCTGCGGTGGGCTTGTTAGAGAGGTTGCTGTTCTGATAGATAGGCTGTGGGGACTCGTTCTGAGGCTGCCCAATCACTGGCGTCAAGGAAGGTGTGTTCACGTTGGAGAGGATGCAGCCAGTCACTCGCTAGAAGAAATGGTGAGTGTCAGTTGGTATTTATGCATTCATTGCTTATACATCGGCAATCTTAGGGGTGTCTATGTGGCTGTACTCACCAAGTTATTTTTTCTGACCTGCAAAATATGCCAGTGCTCTCCTGACAAGTCCCTGCCCATGACCTTCATTCGTCCAACTCCACCCCCCTTGGCCACCCAAAAGCAGGGGTGGAGGAACAGCCTTATGTCTGGCTCAAAAGAATCTGGGTCGTTGGAAACCTTTTCTTCACTTCCAGGGCTCTTGCAAGTTCTGACCTGTCTGATAAAACCAGTGGAGACCTCTAGATCACCACTGGCTTCAATAGGTAGTTGTAATCTTGTTGCATGCCTGAAAGCATCTCCTGGGGAGGTGGATAGCGGCAGCAAACAGTAGCTCATCCATCAAGATATTGGATTGATCTTTGATCTTTGTGGCAAGAGGGTCTTCAGCACTGGGTTGCTTTTTTGTTCTGCACCAGTCTTTTTTGGAGCTGCAGGATTTCCAGCCTAAGCTCATACCACGGACAGCAGCAGCAGTGACCCATAATCTCAGGTTGCAAAAGGCAGGCAGGCAGGCAGGCAGGCAGCTCAGCCCAGCCCAGCCCAGCCTTGATGAAGAGAGACTGCCAAGGGGGGGAACTGTAAGCGGAAGTCAGGGTGGGAGATCGACTGGAGGTGGCCTGTGCCTCCCTCAATTCTCCTTGCATATCCAAACACCTCAACTCAGAATGCTCACTCCATCACTATCCAAATATCTCATGTACCTACAAAACCCTTCTATCCTTCAGACAATGATAGAATCACAGAATTGTGGAGTTGGAAGGAACCGTGAAGTCCAACCCCCTGCAATGCAGGAATCTCAACTAGACCTCCCACCAAAATGTGCTTTTGGTCATTCCCACCAGAGATGGATCAAAGTACCGAGATTTTGGTAAAGCATAATTAACATAGTTCTGGTATTCTTAAAAAGAGCATTGAACAAAATGGATGTTGATTTGATACATCAAGGCATTTCTTAAGCAAGAGTCCATATTCAAGACTGCTTAACACAGATTGCTGAGAGATCTCAAGTATGCAATCTTGCTTGCTAAATTTATGACCCACTGATGGACCCTGAAGATTCTAGGGAAAAGGGAAAGGGGGGAAGGGGGAAGGAAGGAGTATTGATCTCTCATGACTGAAGTCAGCACAGCTACTCTGTAAAAATAATAATCAATGAATAAATCCTTAAACCAAATGCTTTTTTAAAAAAATGCATTCTGGAGGATGCAGTCTTTCTTCTCTCCACCAGAGGGCACTCAATTCTTTCTTTCCTTCTTTTTGTAGTTGAAGAAACAGAAGATCCAATGCATTGTGCATATAAAATGGTAGGTGAGCCTACTGCTTTAGAAATGAAATGTCACACACTGTAAAAACTTCACCCAGAAACAATATGCAAAGATCAGTACGGCACCCGAGCATCAAGCGGAGTGAGCATGAATCACTACTGCAGTGTTACCGAATCTCGGGAAGAAACCACAGCTCTCCAAACAGAAGACTGATGCAACCATTAGGCAGAGTTAGGTGGTCATCTCAGGCAGCAGGTGGGGGGGAGGTTGGGTAAGGGAGGTGAGGTGCTGAAAGACACAGCTATGCACACCATGCACGGCCTCTCCTGTGCCCCCTAAGCTGGGGGGGGGGAGAGATGTCTCATTGCCAGTAATGAAGTAAGATTCAAGTGTAAGCCTGCCGGACTTCTGTATGTGGAATTGGGGGAGCAGCGGGCAGCACCGCACTGCTGCTGGACGGCAAAGTGCCTGAGGTTGGCCCAGTCCACAGAGCATGCCCTTGGACATCAAGGAAGAGGAAACAGATATATTGGACACAGGGACGGATTGAGGTTGGATGAGGCCCTCAGCTACTGAAGATAATGGGGCCCTTTATGGACATCCATCTAGCTGCTGTTATTCTATTAAAGGACAGGATAAGAAGGAAAGGAAGTCAATTTGAAAAAGTCAACAAATTGGGGCAAAATGCTAACTTGAAATTGGCTTTTGGAAATGTCACCTGTGATCTGAATACAACAAATCCTTTTGCCGCTAGGCTGCTGCCTTCCACCAGTGCAGAGCTCAGTCTATAAGTGCTCAAGGATTATATAGCAAATGCATCCTTATAAATGATGCCTGGCAGGTGAAGCACTGGATTTGGTGCCCTCTCCCTCTCGGAGGCATTCCCTAATGCCATTGGGCTTGGCACTCTTGGCTGCCTGCTCCCGTCCCCCCACTTCCTTGCCAGGACTGGATCAAGGAACAGAATAAAGGGGTTTAGAATTATTTTCTGGAGCATGAATTCTAAGAGCTAAAGCAGCACACCGGGGAAGAGTCTTTGTCATTAATGAATGGTAGGAAAGATGTGAAATGGCACTGGGTGGCTGGCATGGGTATTTTAAGGAGGAGGAGTTTCAGACCACTTTAGTCGTGCAGTTGAAATTTGGTAATGGTGCTGAGAGTTTTGGGGAGACACCTCTTTCCCTCACAGAGCTACAGTCTCCAGAAGAGGGAGAGAGATCTATTGTGCACATGTGCAGGTTCCCAGACTACTGACGTAGTGCTGCAGTATTCCTTCCCCAGTCCTGCTACTGCCATGCTACCCACAGCTAAGACAAGATTTAGCCTAACTTTTGCTCCTGATTTACTGCTCACTGTGTGAGGTACGGACATCATACGAAGCCAAACCAGGGTGCAGCCCTGGGAAGCACGGCAGCAGCAGTACAGAGGGAGGATGCTGAACGAAGCCAGTCACTATCTTCAGTCTGAGAACCTGTTCACTGGCTGCTTTGTGCTAAGTGATGGATTGGATTGGCATTACGTCCAAACTGTTAATATGAGCTGGGTTTCCCCCAGTAATGAAGCGTTCCTGCAAAGTGTCCCAATTGGGGCTGGAACAAGGTAATTTGGGGAACTGCCTCTCACAACTTTGCTAGTGCATGCCAAATAATAAAATCCTACACACTGACTTTTGCAAGTGACAGTAAGAACAGTCTAGCAAAAAATGTGTGTGTCCTTGTATGTGTTGTGTGTGAAATTTGGCCACCAGCTACCCTTCCTCACTTCATTTTCTACTCTTTACCATCTGTTCAGCTTCCTTAACTCTGGGTAAAGGTAAAGGTAGCCCTGACCGTTAGGTCCAGTCGCGGATGACTCTGGGGTTGCTGTGCTCATATTGCTCTATAGGCCAAAGAAGCCGGCGTTTGTCCACAGACAGCTTCCGGGTCATATGGCCAGCATGACTTAGCCGCTTCTGGCGAACCAGAGCAGTGCACAGAAACGCTGTTTCCCTTTCCACCAGCGGTACCTATTTATCTACTTGCACTTTGACGTGCTTTCGAACTGCTAGGTTGGCAGGAGCAGGGACTGAACAACGGGAGCTCACCCCATCGTGGGGATTCAAACCGCCGACCTCCCAATCGGCAAGCCCTAGGCTCTGTGGTTTAGACCTCCCTACCTCTGGGTACCCTGTACTTTAGCATGCCCTGGCATTTCTTCCCTACACTGAGAACTCCTTTGTGTAAACATCTTAATCCCAGCCAGACTAGCAACTGTTCCTTCACTTAATAAAACTGCTTTGTTTTCTGGCAAACTGAACATGTGGAACTATGCTGGTTCAACCACTCAGGATCAGAGGTTTCACTGCCACCATTGCAATACAATATAGCTGCTTTTATGCCAGCTGAATGCTTATAGAGAATATATATATAGTAAAGTACTAAGATTTCACGGTTTGTTTGTTTGTTTGGCCAGTACTGAATATACTACATTTTCACCAGGCATTCCCAAGTGTTTTCAAGCCCAAGGGCTAGAAACTTTCCTTCTTTCTCTTTAGTTCTTTCTTTTACAAGAAAGCTAAAATTCTCTGCATACTGAACTTTTATGTCTAATGAAACATTCTGTGTTTGTGCAGAATTACGTAACATTGCCTAGGAATCCATTCAACTTGCAGCAGCAGCAGCAGCAGCAGCAGCAGCAATGAAATGAAATTAGATATGTACACCAGGCCAAAAACACCTCAACATACTAATAATTTGTGATTAAAGTAAAAGTGGAAAGTGAAGCAACGATACCTAAGTCTATATTTAAAACAAATCCCCTCACCTCTTCAGCTGCCTGCCCCGGTTCCCCCCAGCCTCCACTCTCTTTCTTAGCCATCAACTCACTTTCATCAGATCCCGGTGATGTTCCAGTACACTGCAGGTGGTCTGCCAAGTATCCTGATAACATTCCCAGGGGTCCACCCTGCAGTGGGGAAAAGGAAAAGAAAGGCTGCCTTGACAATCGGGGATGATGATAATTGGTTATTTTAATTGAATAGACCACAGTGCAAATATATAACCTGCTTGTCCATTTACAAATATTCATTTATTCTAGTTGGACCGAGAGATTCCCACTGGTCTCCCACCCAGATTATTGATTAGGTCCACACTCAGGTAGCTTCAGGAGTTTCTGAAATGCTGGGCCACTTCTGCAAGGCTCCATGGTGGTTAAAAGGCTTCATATTCATCTGATGCACACACAGCAGTACTAATTTTAAAAATCTTATCAGGGGAGACAGGGATATATCAGTCAGCTGTGTTGTTGTCTCTACTCTCCAATTGATTGCTGATTGTTAAACACAGCATAAATTTCAGGTGTCATCTCTACTCCCGTCAAGTAATTAATCGGAGGGTGACAGTCCCAGGAGTCTCAGAAGGAATCTAGGCCTTTGTTTTGGGCTTTACTGCCCTGGCTTTCCAATTCCTTAACTTTCACTTTTGTGAAATATATATATATTTCCCAGTTACTTAGACCTGCAGCATTCAACCCTCCCAGGTTCAGGGTGATTAGCCTTTAGTCCCATCCTTTAAACACAATTCCCATCAGTCTCAGACAGCACAGCCAATGATATTCATGTTTACTAGTGTATATTGGACAGTGTTCTCGAAGCGACTAGCAGGAGTTTGGCCAAACTGCGGGAGGCAGTGAAAGACAGGCGTGCTCTGGTCCATGGGGTCACGAAGAGTCGGACACGACTGAACAACAACAAAGTGTATATTTATGTGGATCTATCCTTCTTTTCTCTCCCCTCTGACAAAAAAAGAACTTTCAGAGGTCAAGTCCTGTAAAAATAAAAAAATGCAACACGAACGGTATCAATTGATCTCATGATTTTTTAATTCATGAAAAATGAGTTACAGTATCTGCAAAATATTGAGAATGTTCTGAATGAAAACAAAATGCAGGCTTAAGAAATAATTCATTGCAGCAAAGAAGGACTACATGTACTGGATTCCCAGCAATTAATACCATTAATTACATATAATCCTTTTTGTGCAAGTGTCCCATTCAGCTAATTGCAGCTCAGAGATGAATAAGGGCAGATGACTTGGGGCTTGTCATCTGGGGCAGTTCTGCCCATCACCATGCCAGGCACATTCGCCAATGGTGCGAATAAAATGCTTCCTGGGGGTGCACTGCATTCCAGAAAGACAACTCCGAAGTGGATGAGCAAACCTGACAGCAATCTGGAACGTGGAAGGACTCTGCACAGGACTGTTCTGCTAACAGGCTACTTGACAAGAGTAAGATCTGTCAACAAAGCAAGTATGAAACAGAATGAAATAGCGAGACACAAGGAATACTCTAAAACTGGGTTCAGCAACTGGAAGCCCTTGGACCAAAGCAGGCTACCCGAGAGATGCTCCATGTTCCCACCTCTGGGAGGCAGGGGCGTCGCAAGGGGGGGCAGGCCGCCCCTAGTTCCAGGGGAGGGGGGTGACACTTTGGCCGGCCCCTCCCACCCCGCCCCGCTGGCGGGCCCCGAACGGGGGCTTGTCGCCTTTCCCCCCTTCCAGCGGCTATTTTTCGGCGGGGGGTGGGCCAGCGAGGAGGGGGTGTCACGCTGGCATGACACCCCCTCTTCGCTGGCCCACCCCCGCCGAAAAAAACCGCTGGGAGGGGGGAAAGGAAGCAGAGCAGGCGCATCCAAGCGCCTGCTCTGGTTCTCTTTTTCCCCTTTCCGCCGCTTTTTTCGGGGGGGGGCGCAGGCCAGCGAAGGGGGCGTGTCACACTTGTCACTGGCATGACACCCCCTCTTCGCTGGCCCACCCCCCGCCCAAAAAAAACCGCTGGGAGGGGGAAAAGGCGACAAGCCCCGTTCTCCGTAACCGCTGCACCAAACAGCATCAAATTAGGACAAAGCGTAACTTGACCATCAAGGAAGGATCTGGCATAATAAAAATTTAAAAAAACCACACCTGTCATACCTAAAATAAAGGATAAAGGGGGGGGGAGTGGCGCGCCTATTATACCTCACCAGCAAAAGGAATGAAGACTCCAACAGCATCCAATAGAAAGGCGGATTGCCTGCTGACATCATCAGAGCCCGCAGTAGGCCTCCATAAGGTGCCCAGTGCCCTCACTTAAAATGGCCGCTGCACACTCACAGGCATTTTAAAATTTCCCAAGTGCCCTCACCTAAAATGGCCGCCGCAGCTTCGCATGTTCAACACACACAGTCCCAAGTGATCAATACCACCGACCAATGTGTTCTTTTATGTAAAATGCATCTCTGGGTTATTTGTGGGGCATAGGAATTCGTTCATTCACATGGTCTGAGGGACAGTGGACCGGCCCACGGCTGAAAAAGGTTGCTGACCCCTGCTCTAGAGGGACAGGGAAGAATGAAAACAGGAGCTTTCGGAATACTTTCGGGGTCAGGATTTTAAAAAGCAAAAAAACCACAGCAACGCGTGGCCGGGCCAGCTAGTCATGAATGAATATTGTACTGTATTGGCAGCATCACAAACATTGGAAAGAATAAAGGGGCTTACCCACCTGCTTCCCATAGGAGTCATGTACAGGTGAGACAATTCCACCAATGACAATGAACCTTCCTGTCTTGTGCAGATAATCCCGGGCTCTTTCTAGTAGAAAGGAAAAGGCGGCAGGGGGAGAGAGAAACAAAGGAGTATTTAAATTCTTTTCACCAGATATGAAAAAGCAGGCCGAACCAGTCCAAATATGTGTGGACAGAGGACTGCAACGCTTTTCAAAAACAATGGATCTCAAAATCTGTACAAAAGCCATCAATGAATTATGCCTGCATGCAGCACTAAGGAATCTCTCTGCCCATCTTTATCTCTGTAAGATAAAACAAAATAGACAATTCTTTTCAGTAGCACCTTAGAGACCAACTGTGTTTGTTCTTGGTATGAGCTTTCGTGTGCATGCACACTTCTTCAGATAAAAATTTTGTTTCGACTATGGCAGACCAACACGGCTACCCACCTGTAACTGGAACTCTGTAAGATAATTTTTTTTAATTGAGGAAACTCTTTATTTACTATGTTTGCAGTTGTTTAAGATAAAACCTATTTTGAAAAGAAACCACTTTTGCCATTTTCATGGACATTTAGTGATATTATCTTGTATCGACTGCAGTAGTCATTGTATCACCACCCTGTTCATTGTTTTATTGTTAATTTCCCCAATTAAGCAAGGCAATTTTGGTAGCTCTAAAGTCATTGTGCCCATTGCAATGGCGGGCATGTTGAATTTTTAAACTTACAACTTTTGAGCACTCCTCATTTTTGGAATTTGAAACATGACTTTGGAATTCAAAAGATATTTTGATTAAGTTAATAAAATTTAGTTTTGCTAAAGGTGTGTAAAATTGTATAGCACTAGAGAAGTCGTCAGTATTTTGAGCATCCGCACGCAAGCTATTTCAAATGCAAGACTACAGTATCTGGATAATGGCTGAGGCCTCGAAACTACAGCAAAAAGACACCAGCAAACAAAACACGGTACATTTCTGATGAGAGACTCTGTGACAGAGAGAACTTGGAATTCAGTCCCACCAAAATGCTGCTGCCTAGTACAGAACAAAAGGCTTGTACGTTCAATCTTCTCCAGCTTTTGAATTCAGAAAGCTCAGGCCGGCCGTCAGTCCCTCTGCCTGAATTTGATCCCGGCTGACTGTCCTTGCCCAAACTCCGGGGACAGGCACTGCAAGCCAGTCAGACTGTCGGCCTTCGATCTCAGTCAGAGTTGTAGCTTTGTGCATTGTTCCCATGTCCAAACCTTCACCCCAAGTTGGATCTCTGCTCTTCATTCTGGCTGCCATTGGCCTCCCAAGGAGAGAGAGAGAGAGAGAGAGAGAGACCACCCTCTGCACTCTGGGGCTGAGCCTAAAAGACCTGCACTTGTCCCACAGCTCTTCTTAGCTTCCTACCCTCAACATGGTGGGATTAGAGATTCCAGAGAAAAGGAATTCTTTCTTGGAGCCACCCTGTCACAAATCTCACAACTCGTGGCTAAAGCAGCAGGCAATAGCATGGCGGACCTTTCCATTCGGCCGGCCGAGTGAGGCAACTGGCTCAGGCAGCAGATTCTTGGGGGTGGCACAGGACGGGAATCGGGGGCCAAGCCTTGGAGGCCAAACGGGGGTGTTCTGACAGGGTCTCCCTCCATTCAGGCGCAGTGGCAGCAGGTGCCCTCTCCTCACTGTCCGTCCGGTCGGCCGGCCGGCTTCTATATCGGGAATGGGGGCTACTGGTTCTCTCCGGGTGGCAGGGAGGGAGGGAGGGAAAGGAGTTCACTAGGCTACAGTCTCTGGGTGGCTTCACCCATACCCTTCAAGTGTCCCGGTTTCCCTGGGGTGGGTGGTCCTGGAATTAGAGAAGGCAACCCCCCTCCCGGCTTCTGATTTGACCCCCCTCCAGCAGCAGCAGCAGCAGCAGCCCCACCAGGCTCAGGGAGGGGAGGAGGAGGAGGAGGAGGAGGAGGAGCTGGCCCTTCCTTGCAGCCAGCGCTGGGCTTGCTGTGGTTCCTGAGTTGTGAAGCCTGCTGGGCTGCAGTGGCTCCCCCTGCCCCACACTCCTTCCCCACCTGCTCACTCACGCCAGCCTCCACTTGACCCCAAGCAATGGGGAGTGGTCTGCTTGTGGCCCATGGGCCTTGGTTTGCTGACCCCTGGTCCAGATGGACCTTCACCAGCCTGCAGCTAGGAATTGCTCGCTGTAATGCATAACACAGCACAACAGTGTCTGACTACAACTCACAAGAAAGGCCAGTTTTAGAGAGTGGCAAGGTCAAGTGCCTTTTTGGAGGTACCAAGAATGAGTGGCCAAGGGTCCCACCCCAAACCCCAACAGCACTGACATTCTTCATTTGCAAAGACAGCAACCAAGAAGTGCGGAGGCAGCATCAAATAATTATCTGTCTGCAGGCCCTACTAAGCTCCTTGAGCTCGTGGGTAGCTACAGGTTGTGGAACTATCTATAATAAAAATAAAGGGAGAAACTATACACATTACAAGGCAGGCAGGGAATTCCAACATAATGTTGGGTCTGGGGTGGGAGGTAACGATGGGGGAGCAATTACATTACCTTATTTGCACTTCTGAAAACAACATGCAAACTGAAAGGCAGCTATTTTTTTCAAAGTTCCTGCTTCTCTAAATTTTCACAATGCAGATATATGTGTGCACAAACATACACAAATATGTACATGAACATTTATATCAAGATGTGCATACAAGTTCCAGTTACAGGTAGGTAGCCGTGTTTGTCTGCCATAGTCAAAACAAAATGTAAAATAAAAAAATCCTTCCAGTAGCACCTTAGAGACCAACTAAGTTTGTTCTTGGTATGAGCTTTCGTGTGCATGCACACTTCTTCAGATACACTGAAACAGAAGTCACCAGACCCTTATATATAGTGAGAGAGTGGGGAGGGGTATTACTCAGAAGGGTGGTGGGAAGGGGTGATTGGCTGATGGGTGTGGAAAACCTGTGGATGACTGTTAACGACTGCAATTAGTCCTAAAGGGAAAAGCAAGGGGTGAGATGGCTAAAGATAGCTTTGTCATGTATAATGAGATAAGAATCCAATGTCTTTGTTCAGACCAGGTCTCTCCATGGTTTTGAGTTTGGTAATGAGTTGCAATTCAGCCACTTCTCTTTCTATTTCTGAAATTCCTTTGTATTAAGACAGCTACTTTGAGATCTTGTATAGAATGTCCTGGGAGATTGAAGTGTTCTCCTACTGGTTTCTCTGTCTTGTGATTCCTGATATCAGATTTATGTCCATTTATCCTTTGGCGTAGCTACGGTTTGGCCTGGTTGTCCAATATAGAGAGCTGAAGGAAGGAATTTTTTAATTATTTTTTATTTTGCTTTTGACAAAGTCCCCCATGATATTCTAAGCTGGTAAAATGTGGGTTGAACAAGCTAACTGTTAGGTGGGTTTGTAGCTGGTGGGTTACAACAATATAAAAATGCAACCTTGAAATAAGTGAGAACAATTTACAGTCGGAAGAATGGGTAGCCCCTGGTTCCAGCCTATCAGGAGAGGGGCGCTGACCTGCAAAGTGGGACACCTGCTATGGAGACCCTCTCTGAAGGTAGAGGCCTCCTGCTCTGGCTGCCCTGCTAGCAGTGAGGGCACAAAGGAGCCATTCTGGGGGGTTGCCAGGCGTGGAGGGCAAAAGGCTTTGGTTCCACCAGGATGCCCAGAAAGCCTTGGAACTGGGGTGGTTGTCTTGCTGAGATAGCCCCACCCCCACCCCTCCATCCTTTGGCATCGGGGTGGGGTGGGGGCTCTGAGCAAACTGACATTTCAACTAATGAACCAAGGAAGGCCGAGGAAGAGAAACCAGTGGAGTGCTGTCCCCAAATTTATGAGGGAATCAGTGGAGTTGGAGAAATACTGAGTCTATGCAGCTAACTGAAGATGGATCCCAAACTCCTGCCCAATTCATCATCTCCCACGGACCAGGTGGAAAAATGGCCTTGTGGGCCAAAGTGAAGCAGACCGCTGGAGAGGTTTACTTTGACCCACAAATTGGAGGATCCCCGTTTGGTTGCCTGGGATTTGCAGCCATTGGTGCCACAGTGCCTGGGTTCCAGTGTCCCTGGAGACGCCAGAGAATTCCAATGCGATGCTTCAGAAAAAAAGAATGTTGAGGCAGTTGAGCGAACGCTGCCAATATGGAGGTAGGCATTAGCATTTTCCCTAGGACAGGGGTCCCCAAACTAACACAAAGGAGCCAGGTGTGGCCCAGTCGCCTTCTAAATGCGGCCCGCGCGCTATCCGGGAATCAGTGTGTTTTTACATGAGTCGAATGTGTCCTTTTATTTAAAATGCATCTCTGGGTTGTTTGTGGGGCATAGGAATTCGTTCATGTTTTCTTTCAAAATATAGTCCGGCCCCCCACAAGGTCTAGGACAGTGGTGGCGAACCTATGGCACGTGTGCCAGATTTGGCACGCAGAGCCCTCACTGCTGGCACGCGCACCATCGGCCCATCCGTGCTGCTGCTGTTGTTTTTTCCCCAGGCTTGCGTCCGCTGTTGAAACCTTGAACTTTTTTTTTTTTTTGCTAGTCGCTGGAGATTGTGTTCGGCGATTGATCTGTTTTTCAATTTCAGTAGTTGTTTCTGATTGGGCATAACAGCGTTCGTTTTTTTAACCCTTATTGTGCTGTGTGTGCAGGGGCGTACCCAGGATCAAAACTGGGGGGGGGGGCAAGCCATGGTCGCTCAGGTTGTGACATTTCAGCACGGAAAAGGTGAATGAAACCAAAATTTTAAGAAAATTATATATAATTATAGCAGTGCTTTATTACGATAGTTATTACAATGATTTGCTTGAAAAAATTAATTTTTATTCTAGTTACATGTCTTATACCAGGGGTGGCCAACTCCCAAGAGACTGTGATCTACTTTCAGAATTAAAATCTGGCAGTGATCTACCCCTGTTTTTTTGGGTTCAGCTCAAAGTTGTTGATCTTTATTGGGATGAGGAATGCCCCGTTTTTAGGAGTTTGGCTCAAAGTTGTTGAGGGTGACCTTTTTGGGGGGGCTGCCCCAATACTTTTCTTACGGGGGGACAACAGAAACTTTTAGAGATTTCTTTGGAGAGAGTTGCATAAAAGCACTCACAAATCTGTACGCTGCACAAACTCCTTTCCAAAATGATGATTCTTCTGCACGGGCCCTCAGAAAAATGTCATTTTTCAGAGTTAATATCTCATTTTCAAGAGATGTTTTGCACAATGAGTAATTTGTACTGATAATGACTACAATTTTTTAAATGTCCAAATCAGAAATGAATGGAAATGACATGTACTCTACAATTAATTCATTTTTTTTTGAAGTCGCCAAATCTTTTTTCTAACTCCAGAATAACAGAATCAATTTCGGCCACATACCATATTTTTCGCTCCATAAGGTGCACCTGGCCGTAAGATGCAACTAGTTTTCAGAGGAGGAAAACAAGGGGAAAAAATATTCTGAATCAAATGTTGTACTAACTAAACTATTTAATAAACTACCAGTATATCAGAATAATATTTCAACAATGTAAAGTGAACAGCAGTCAACAGTGCCATTAAGAACCACCATCACTGTCATTAACAAATGAGGAGAGACTTTATCCCCTAGTAAGGGGGGGCAGACAATAAATATGTGAGCTTCCCACATCGAGTCCCTTAGCTCTAAGGACAGTATGGTTTGGACCTACACAATTATTTTAATAAAGGCAAAAGAAGTGGGACTTTCTTCTTTTTGTTCATTACAGAGAGCTCTGGGGGCTTTCATATGAGGTAGGAATGAGGGAGAAATCTGATTCAATTTCCATTTAAAGTCAAACCTACCTACCAGTAATTCACATCTTCCCCAAATGTTCATCTTGCTGCTGCTGCTGCCGCCGCCGCCTCCTCCTCCATGAGTAGTAATAAATGCTACCGTACTTTCACAGAGGGAAGGCTGGGGAGTGGGGTGGGGAAGGGAGGGAGGGAGGGAGGCTTGGGAAAGAAGCTTCACACTTGCATCCTAAGCCTCTGCACTTCTGCCTGCAGGGATCGCTCTCCTGCCGTGGACGCTTGGGAGGTGCCAGCCAGCCAGGGGTGTTCCTAGACCCTTGGCCACCCGGGGCGGGAAGCCAAGAGGCACCCCTGGGGGTGGGGCATCGTGACGTGTGCGTGCGTCATGCCGTCATGCCGCACGTTCACAGCGCGATGCCACACCCCCAGGGGGAAAAAAAGGAACGTAGCAAAGCCGGCGCTTAAACGCGCCGCTTTGCTTCCTTTTTTTCGCCTCTTTCGGCGCTGGCTGGGCTGCAGAGTCACAGCCTAGCCAGCGCCGAAAGGGGAGAAAAAAAGGAAGCAAAGCGGCGCATTTAAGCGCCGGCTTTGCTTCCCCCCCCTTCCCTTTCGGCTTCTTTCAGCGCCGAAAGGGGAGGAAAAAAGGAAGCGAAGCGGCGCGTTTAAGCGCCGGCTTTGCTTCCCTGCCCGCTTTCCGAAAGAAGCCAAAAGGGAAAGGGGGGGAGCAAAGCCGGCGCTTAAACGCGCCGCTTTGCTTCCTTTTTTTCTCCCCTTTCGGCGCTGGCTAGGCTGTGACTCTGCAGCCCAGCCAGCGCCGAAAGAGGCGAAAAAAAGGAAGCAAAGCGGCGCGTTTAAGCGCCGGCTTTGCTTCCCCCCCCTTCCCTTTCGGCTTCTTTCAGCGCCGAAAGGGGAGGAAAAAAGGAAGCAAAGCGGCGCGTTTAAGCGCTGGCTTTGCTTCCCCGCCCGCTTTCTCTTTCGGCCGCCGTTCGTTCTGTCGCCCCGGGAGCAGCAGCACCGCACACACTGTGCGCTGCTTCTCCCACGGCGACGGAGCGAGCGGCGGTGCGTGGGGGTGACAAGCGGCGGCCCCTCCTGCCACTCCCCACGCACCACCGGTCACCCCGGGAGCAGCAGCGCTGCACAGACGGGGTGCTCGCTCGGCCGAGCGAGCACCCCGTCCATGCAGCGCTGCTGCTCCCGGGGTGGCGGAGGGAGCCGCGGCGCGTGGGAGGGGCCGCCGCTAGTCACCCCCACCCCCCGCTTATCACCCTATCACTGGGGGCGTACCGCCCCTACCGCCCCTCCCCAACGACGCCCCTGCAGCCAGCCACCTGGCAGGCATGCAGGGAAAGGGGAGGCAGCTGGCTTTGTGGCTCCAAAGGGACAGGAGCCGCTTACACAGGTAAGAACTCTTTGCCTTGCCATCCTGCGCAACACACACACACACTCACACACAGAGTGTCCGTTTGGGCAAGAGCTCTCCCAGTAATTGCCCATTGTTATTGAGATTTTGGGAGTGGGAGAAAGATTAGAGTTGGAGAGCTTTTTACAGGGGGAGAGCTTTATTCCCCTTTTAGGCTGCTGTTCACTAAGGAACCCAAGATCTACCCGCGATCTACCAGGAACTTCCTCGCGATCGACAGGTAGATCGCGATCGACCTGTTGGCCACTCCTGTCTTATACTAATATCATTTTTCTTGGGTTTGAAGAAAACTTGTTCAAAACTTTCGTTTCAATCCAGACCCCATCCACATCCATTATTAAAAAAATAAAGGAAAAACGCACAGTTACCTGAAACAGCTGGCAGCATGGGCGGCTGCTGCAAATGGCGCTGAGCCAGCTCAGCCCAGCCCTCTTCCTGCTCTCAGCCATGCAGAGCTGCATCCCCCATATGTTGTTGCACTCCAGCTCCCATCATCCCTAATCACAGGCCACACTGGCTGGGGCTGATGGAAGCTGGGGGGTTTTGCGCCCTAGGCGAGATCACCTTCTGGCGCCCCCCATCGTTCTGCATACTTCGCGCATGCGCAGGAGCACTCCATTGCGTCATGTGCACGCACAGAAGCAGCGCTCTACTTACAGACTTTTCGGGGTGCAAACAGCACCCCGGAATGGGTTGCGTCCGTAAGTAGAGGTACCACTGTATTTAAAATATTTATGCACCTGCCCTTACATTCAAAATTCCCAAGACAGTTTATAAGAACTAATACAAATTACTTTAAAAACTGTAATAGGCAGTACTGAAAACGATCTATGTGCAGGGGGTTAGGCAGAGGTTAATAAAGCCTGGGGAGATAAAAAGGTCTTTAGAAGGAAAAGGATGAATGAGTAAAAGCTTATTTATTTGGCACAGAGAGCATTGCCATACTCAACTGTGAAATAAGCAGTGATGCTCCTTCCCTGCCTGCTCCACAGAGCTGTGAGTGCCATGCAGCCTGCCCTGTGCCCACTAGGCCAACCTGTTGCAGCGATGGACTCTGTTTTGTTAGCAGTGAAGTTTCATCTGCCAGTCTGGTGGGCCTCTGTAGTGTGGTCTAGTGGTTAGAGGATCAAGATGAGCAGTGTTCAAAGCCACTCATAGACCCAGTCTCTTAGCTTAACCCAGGGGTCAGCAAACCTTTTCAGCAGCAAACTGTCCCTCAGACCTTGTGGGGGGCCAGACTATACCGGTATTTTGAAAATAAAAAAAATCAACTAATTCCTATGCCCCACAAATAACCCAGAGATGCATTTTAAATAAAAACACACATTCTACTCATGTAAAAACAACAGGCAGACCCCCCAAATAACATAGAGATGCATTTTAAATAAAAGGACACATTCTACTCATGTAAAAATACGCTGATTCCCAGACCGTCCGTGGGCCAGATTTAAAGGCGATTGGGCCAGATCCAGCCCTGGGCCTTAGTTTGCCTACCCATGGCCTAACCTCTTCTATAGGCCAGTTGCACAGATAATGGGGGAAAGAGAAATGTATGGGGAAAGATGAGATAGAAACCTAACAAATTACTAAATGCATAGGATGGGAAGGGTGAACTCTCATCCTTGGCC